>CM029938.1:3101677-3189177 GCA_017639245.1 Myiopsitta monachus | reverse complement strand
AGCCCCAAATGGGGGGGTCCCTGCCCTTCCCTTTGGGGGAGGAAGGGGGGGGGTTTAGGGGGGTTGGGACTATTTGTGGGTCCCAGGGGTGCTGGGGGGGGGGTGTCGGGGGTCCCGGGTGCGGTGGGGGGGGCGTCACCCCCTTTTCCTCCTTCCCCCCCCCCCCCATAGAGTTTTACAAAGAGTTGAACTGGGTCCCTGAAAACCAGCGCCGGAGCACAGGTACCCCCCCCCATTGCCCCCCCATAGCCCCCCCCATAGCCCCCCATTGCCATATGGGGCTCGGGGGGGGGGGTGGGGGTGTCCTGTGTGACCCCGCTGCCCCCCCCCCCCCGCAGCAGGCGCGCCCCCCCCCGCGCCCCCCCCCGCGGGCGCTCCCTGCGGCTTCTGCCTGGGGGGGTCCCGCCGGGCCCCCGCGTGTCCCGAGGAGCTGATTGCGTGTGCGGACTGCGGCCGGGCAGGTACCGCCCCCTGCGGCCCCAGACCCGCACTGCACCCCGCGGGCCCATAGAGCCCATAGAGCACATAGAGCCCATAGAGCCCATGGAGCGCATAGAGCCCATAGAGCCCATGGAGCCCATGGAGCCCCATAGAGCCCATAGAGCACATAGAGCCCATAGAGCCCATAGAGCACATAGAGCCCATAGAGCCCATGGAGCCCATAGAGCCCATAGAGCCCATGGAGCCCATAGAGCCCACGGAGCACATAGAGCCCATGGACACCATAGAGCCCATAGAGCCCATGGAGCCCATAGAGCCCATGGAGCCCATGGAGCCCATAGAGCCCATGGAGTCCATAGAGCCCATAGAGCCCATGGAGTCCATAGAGCCCATGGAGCCCATGGAGCCCATAGAGACCATGGAGCCCATAGAGCCCATGGAGCCCATAGAGCCCATGGAGCCCATGGAGCCCATGGAGTCCATAGAGCCCACGGAGCCCATAGAGCCCATGGAGTCCATAGAGCCCACGGAGCCCATAGAGCCCATGGAGCCCATAGAGCCCATGGAGTCCATAGAGCCCATGGAGCCCATAGAGCCCATGGAGCCCATAGAGCCCATGGAGCCCATGGAGCCCATGGAGCCCATGGAGCCCACGGAGCGCATAGAGCCCATGGAGCCCATAGAGCCCATAGAGCCCATAGAGCCCATGGAGCCCATAGAGCCCATAGAGCCCATGGAGCCCATAGAGCCCATGGAGCCCATGGAGCCCATGGAGCCCATAGAGCCCATAGAGCCCATGGAGCCCATAGAGCCCATGGAGTCCATAGAGCCCATAGAGCCCATGGAGTCCATAGAGCCCATGGAGCCCATGGAGCCCATAGAGACCATGGAGCCCATAGAGCCCATGGAGCCCATAGAGCCCATGGAGCCCATGGAGCCCATGGAGTCCATAGAGCCCACGGAGCCCATAGAGCCCATGGAGCCCATAGAGCCCACGGAGCCCATAGAGCCCATGGAGCCCATAGAGCCCATGGAGTCCATAGAGCCCATGGAGCCCATAGAGCCCATGGAGCCCATAGAGCCCATGGAGCCCATGGAGCCCATGGAGCCCATGGAGCCCACGGAGCGCATAGAGCCCATGGAGCCCATAGAGCCCATAGAGCCCATAGAGCCCATGGAGCCCATAGAGCCCATAGAGCCCATGGAGCCCATGGAGCCCATGGAGCCCATGGAGCCCACGGAGCGCATAGAGCCCATGGAGCCCATGGAGCCCTTAGAGCCCATAGAGCCCATGGAGCCCATAGAGCCCATAGAGCCCATGGAGCCCATAGAGCCCATGGAGCCCATGGAGCCCATGGAGCCCATGGAGCCCATGGAGCCCATGGAGTCCATAGAGCCCACGGAGCCCATAGAGCCCACGGAGTCCATAGAGCCCACGGAGCCCATAGAGCCCATGGAGCCCATAGAGCCCATGGAGTCCATAGAGCCCATGGAGCCCATAGAGCCCATGGAGCCCATAGAGCCCATGGAGCCCATAGAGCCCATGGAGTCCATAGAGCCCATGGAGCCCATAGAGCCCATGGAGTCCATAGAGCCCATGGAGCCCATAGAGCCCATAGAGCCCATAGAGCCCATGGAGCCCATAGAGCCCATGGAGCCCATAGAGCCCATGGACACCATAGAGCCCATAGAGCCCATAGAGCCCATGGAGCCCATAGAGCCCATGGACACCATAGAGCCCATGGAGCCCATAGAGCCCACAGAGCCCATAGAGCCCATGGACACCATAGAGCCCATAGAGCCCATAGAGCCCATGGAGCCCATGGAGCTCATAGAGCCCATAGAGCCCATAGAGCCCATGGACACCATAGAGCCCATAGAGTCCATCGACACTGTGGAGCCCATAGACCCCCCTGCACCCCATAGACTTCATAGAGCCCATAGACACCATAGGCCCCATAGACACCATAGACACCATAGAGCCCATACACACCCCATAGGTACCATAGAGCCCATAGACCCCATAGACACCCCCTGCAACCCATAGACCCCATAGACACCCCCTGCACCCCATAGACCCCATAGACACCACTGCACCCCAACTGCACCCCATAGAGCCCATAGAGCCCCCTGCACTCCATAGACCTGATAGACACCTCCTGCAACCCATAGACCCCATAGACACCCCCTGCACCCCATAGACACCCCCTGAACCCCATAGACACCCCTGCATCCCATAGACCCCATAGACACCCCCTGCATCCCGTAGACCCCCCTGCACCCCATGGGCCTCATAGACCCCCATAGATCCCATAGACACCTCCTGCACCTCAATAGACCCCCCTGCACCCCAATACCCCATAGAACCCATACCCCCCCCATACCCCATAGAACCCATACCCCCCCTGAGCCTTGCCCCCCCGCAGGGCACCCCTCCTGCCTGCAGTTCACGGTGAGCATGGCGGCCGCGGTGCGCACCTACCGCTGGCAGTGCATCGAGTGCAAGTCCTGCAGCCTCTGCGGCACGGCCGAGAACGACGTACGCACCAAAACAGCCCCAAACAGCCCCAAAGAGCCCTAAAACAGCCCCAAAGAGCCCCAAAACAGCCCCAAACAGCCCCAAAACAGCCCCAAACAGGCCCAAAACAGCCCAAAACAGCCCCAAAACAGCCCCAAACAGGCCCAAAACAGCCCAAAACAGCCCCAAAACAGCCCCAAACAGCCCCAAACAGCCCCAAACAGCCCCAAAACAGCCCCAAACAGGCCCAAAACAGCCCAAAACAGCCCCAAAACAGCCCCAAACAGCCCCAAACAGCCCCAAACAGCCCCAAACAGCCCCAAAACTGCCCCAAACAGCCCCAAAACAGCCCCAAACAGCCCCAAACAGCCCCAAAACAGCCCCAAACCAGCCCCAAACAGCCCCAAAACAGCCCCAAACAGCCCAAAGAGCCCCAAACAGGCCCAAAACAGCCCCAAACCGCCCCAAACAGCCCCAAAACAGCCCCAAACAGCCCAAAACAGCCCCAAACAGCCCCAAAACAGCCCCAAAACAGCCCCAAACAGCCCCAAACAGCCCCAAACCAGCCCCAAACAGCCCCAAACAGCCCCAAACAGCCCTCAAACAGCCCCAAAACAGCCCCAAACAGCCCCAAACAGCCCCAAACAGCCCCAAAACAGCCCCAAAGAGCCCCAAAACAGTCCCAAACAGCCCCAAAGAGCCCCAAACAGCCCCAAACAGCCCCGAACAGCCCCAAAACAGCCCCAAACAGCCCCAAAGAGCCCCAAAAAAGCCCCAAACATCCCCAAACAGCCCCAAAGAGCCCCAAAGAGCCCCAAACCGCCCCGAACAGCCCCGAACAGCCCCGAACAGCCCCAAACAGCCCCAAAACAGCCCCAAACAGCCCCAAACAGCCCCAAAACAGCCCCAAACAGCCCCAAACAGCCCCAAACAGCCCCAAAACAGCCCAAAACAGCCCCAAACAGCCCCAAAACAGCCCCAAAACAGCCCCAAACAGCCCCAAAGAGCCCCAAAAAAGCCCCAAACAGCCCCAAACAGCCCCAAAGAGCCCCAAAGAGCCCCAAACCGCCCCGAACAGCCCCGAACAGCCCCGAACAGCCCCGAACAGCCCCAAAACAGCCCAAAACAGCCCCAAACAGCCCCAAAACAGCCCCAAAACAGCCCCAAAACAGCCCCCAAAACAGCCCCAAAACAGCCCCAAACAGCCCCGAACAGCCCCAAACAGCCCCGAACAGCCCCAAAACAGCCCCAAACAGCCCCGAACAGCCCCAAAACAGCCCCAAACCAGCCCCAAACAGCACCAAACAGCCCCAAAACAGCCCCAAACAGCCCCAAACAGCCCCGAACAGCCCCCAAACAGCCCCAAACAGCCCCAAAACAGCCCCAAACAGCCCCAAACAGCCCCAAAACAGCCCCAAACAGCCCAAAACAGCCCCAAACAGCCCCAAAACAGCCCCAAAGAGCCCCAAAACAGCCCCAAAACAGCCCCAAACAGCCCCAAACAGCCCCAAACAGGCCCAAAACAGCCCCAAAACAGCCCCAAACAGCCCCAAACAGCCCCAAACAGGCCCCAAAACAGCCCCAAACAGCCCCAAACAGGCCCAAAACAGCCCCAAAACAGCCCCAAACAGCCCCAAAACAGCCCCAAACAGCCCCAAAACAGCCCCCAAAACAGCCCCCAAACAGCCCCAAAACAGCCCCGAAACAGCCCCAAAACAGCCCCAAACAGCCCCAAAACAGCCCCCAAAACAGCCCCCAAACAGCCCCAAAACAGCCCCCAAACAGCCCCAAAACAGCCCCCAAAACAGCCCCAAACAGCCCCAAAACAGCCCCAAACAGCCCCAAACAGCCCCAAAACAGCCCCAAACAGGCCCAAAACAGCCCAAAACAGCCCCAAAACAGCCCCAAACAGCCCCAAACAGCCCCAAACAGCCCCAAAACAGCCCCAAACAGGCCCAAAACAGCCCAAAACAGCCCCAAACAGCCCCAAACAGCCCCAAACAGCCCCAAAACAGCCCCAAAACAGCCCCAAACAGCCCCAAAACAGCCCCAAACAGCCCAAAGAGCCCCAAACAGGCCCAAAACCGCCCCAAACCGCCCCAAACAGCCCCAAAACAGCCCCAAACAGCCCAAAACAGCCCCAAACAGCCCCAAAACAGCCCCAAAACAGCCCCAAACAGCCCCAAAACAGCCCCAAAACAGCCCCAAAACAGCCCCAAACAGCCCCAAACAGCCCCAAACCAGCCCCAAACAGCCCCAAACAGCCCCAAACAGCCCTCAAACAGCCCCAAAACAGCCCCAAACAGCCCCAAACAGCCCCAAACAGCCCCAAAACAGCCCCAAAGAGCCCCAAAACAGTCCCAAACAGCCCCAAAGAGCCCCAAACAGCCCCAAACAGCCCCGAACAGCCCCAAAACAGCCCCAAACAGCCCCAAAGAGCCCCAAAAAAGCCCCAAACATCCCCAAACAGCCCCAAAGAGCCCCAAAGAGCCCCAAACCGCCCCGAACAGCCCCAAACAGCCCCAAAACAGCCCCAAACAGCCCCAAACAGCCCCAAAACAGCCCCAAACAGCCCCAAACAGCCCCAAACAGCCCCAAACCAGCCCCAAACAGCCCCAAACAGCCCCAAACAGCCCTCAAACAGCCCCAAAACAGCCCCAAACAGCCCCAAACAGCCCCAAACAGCCCCAAAACAGCCCCAAAGAGCCCCAAAACAGCCCCAAACAGCCCCAAAGAGCCCCAAACAGCCCCAAACAGCCCCGAACAGCCCCAAAACAGCCCCAAACAGCCCCAAAGAGCCCCAAAAAAGCCCCAAACATCTCCAAACAGCCCCAAAGAGCCCCAAAGAGCCCCAAACCGCCCCGAACAGCCCCGAACAGCCCCAAACAGCCCCAAAACAGCCCCAAACAGCCCCAAACAGCCCCAAAACAGCCCCAAACAGCCCCAAACAGCCCCAAACAGCCCCAAAACAGCCCAAAACAGCCCCAAAACAGCCCCCAAAACAGCCCCAAAACAGCCCCAAACAGCCCCGAACAGCCCCAAACAGCCCCGAACAGCCCCAAAACAGCCCCAAACAGCCCCGAACAGCCCCAAAACAGCCCCAAAACAGCCCCAAACAGCACCAAACAGCCCCAAAACAGCCCCAAACAGCCCCAAACAGCCCCGAACAGCCCCCAAACAGCCCCAAACAGCCCCAAAACAGCCCCAAACAGCCCCAAACAGCCCCAAAACAGCCCCAAACAGCCCAAAACAGCCCCAAAACAGCCCCAAAACAGCCCCAAAGAGCCCCAAAACAGCCCCAAAACAGCCCCAAACAGCCCCAAACAGCCCCAAACAGGCCCAAAACAGCCCCAAAACAGCCCCAAACAGCCCCAAACAGCCCCAAACAGGCCCAAAACAGCCCCAAACAGCCCCAAACAGGCCCAAAACAGCCCCAAAACAGCCCCAAACAGCCCCAAAACAGCCCCAAACAGCCCCAAAACAGCCCCCAAAACAGCCCCCAAACAGCCCCGAACAGCCCCAAAACAGCCCCAAACCAGCCCCAAACAGCACCAAACAGCCCCAAAACAGCCCCAAACAGCCCCAAACAGCCCCAAACAGCCCCCAAACAGCCCCAAACAGCCCCAAACAGCCCCAAACAGCCCCAAAACAGCCCCAAACAGCCCAAAACAGCCCCAAACAGCCCCAAAACAGCCCCAAAGAGCCCCAAAACAGCCCCAAAACAGCCCCAAACAGCCCCAAACAGCCCCAAACAGGCCCAAAACAGCCCCAAAACAGCCCCAAACAGCCCCAAACAGCCCCAAACAGGCCCAAAACAGCCCCAAACAGCCCCAAACAGGCCCAAAACAGCCCCAAACAGCCCCAAACAGCCCCAAACAGCCCCAAAAGCCCCAAAACAGCCCCAACCACTCTAAAGCAGCCACAAACCACTCCTAAATCACCTCCAAAATACCCCTAAATCACCCCCAAACACCACTAAATCACCCCAAAACACCCCTAAGTCACCCCCAAACACCACTAAATCACCCCCAAATCACCCCAAAACATACCTAAATCACCCCAAAACACCCCTAAATCACCCCAAAACACCCCTAAGTCACCCCCCCTGCACCCCAAAATCATCCCAAGTCAACCCCAACCCCCCCCAAATCCCCCCCCCCAGGACCAGCTGCTGTTCTGCGACGACTGCGACCGGGGGTACCACATGTACTGCCTGAGCCCCCCCATGGCCGAGCCCCCCGAAGGTCAGTGCGGGCCCTGCCTGTGCGGGGGGGGGGGTCACTTTGGGGGTCCCCCCCCATTGACCCCCCCCCCCTCTTTGTGTGTGCCCCCCCCCCGCAGGCAGCTGGAGCTGCCACCTCTGCCTGCGGCAGCTGAAGGACAAGGCCTCAGCCTTCATCACCCTCACTTAGGGGGGGGGACCCCCATGTATCCCCCCCGCACCCCAAATCCTGCCTGACCCCCCCCACCCCCCCCCGCACCCCAAATCCTGCCAAAAGCCATAATGGAAATGGGGGGGATGGGGGGGGGGCGTTGCATGATGGGAAAATTGGGGCTCCCCCGCCCCCCCCGGGGTGTTAATTATTTATAATGGGGGGGGGGGATTTGGGGACCCCCCCCGGGGTTGGGTTGGGGGTGGGGGCGGATGTTGGTGGTGCAAAACAAAGGGGGGGAAGGGAAAAGGGGGGGTGCCCCATGGGGATTATGGGGTGCTGTGGCCCCCCCCAAATTGAACTGGACCCCCCCCCCCCATCGTGGTGTTGTTGGTGTGAGCTGTGAGTGTCTGTGATTAAACTGTGACAGAGAGAACCCCCCCCCCCGTTATTGACCCCCCGGGACCCAAATAGGACCTGGAGACCCCAAAATAGGACCCCAGCACCCCAAAAATGGGACCCAGCACCCAAAGTGGGACCCCAGCACCCCAAAAATGGGACCCCAGCACCCAAATCGGGACCCCAGCACCCCAAAAATGGGACCCAGCACCCAAAGTGGGATCCCACCACCCAAAGCGGGACCCCAGCACCCAAAAATGGGACCCAGCACCCAAAAATGGGACCCCAGCACCCAAAATGGGACCCCAGCACCCCAAAAATGGGACCCCAGCACCAAAAATGGGACCCAGCACCCCAAATCGGGACCCCAGCACCCAAAGTGGGACGCCAGCACCCAAAAATGGGATCCCAGCACCCCAAAAATGGGGCCCCAGCACCCAAATCGGGACCCCAGCACCCAAAAATGGGATCCCAGCACCCCAAAAATGGGGCCCCAGCACCCAAAATGGGACCCCAGCACCGAAAAAGGGAACCCCAGCACCCAAAAATGGGACCCCAGCACCCAAAGTGGGACCCCAGCACCCAAAGTGGGACTCCAGCACCCCAAAAATGGGACCCCAGCACCCAAAATGGGACCCAGCACCCCAAAAGTGGGACCCCAGCACCCAAAGTGGGACCCCAGCACCCCAAAAATGGGACCCCAGCACCCAAAGTGGGACCCCAGCACCCAAAGTAGGATCCCAGCACCCAAAGTGGGACCCCAGCACCCCAAAAATGGGACCCCAGCACCCAAAGTGGGACCCCAGCACCCCAAAAATGGGACCCCAGCACTAAAAAAGGGACCCAGCACCCCAAATCGGGACCCCAGCACCCAAAGTGGGACCCCAGCACCCCAAAAATGGGACCCCAGCACCCAAAGTGGGATCCCAGCACCCAAAGTGGGGCCCCAGCACCCAAAATGGGATCCCAGCACCCAAAAATGGGATCCCAGCACCCAAAATGGGATCCCAGCACCCAAAGTGGGACCCCAGCACCCAAAAATGGGACCCCAGCACCCAAAGTGGGACCCCAGCACCCAAAAATGGGACCCAGCACCCCAAAAATGGGACCCCAGCACCCAAAATGGGACCCCAGCACCCAAAAATGGGACCCCAGCACCCAAAGTGGGGCCCCAGCACCCAAAACGGGGGTCGTCCCCCCCCCCCCAAACCGCGCCCCGCGGCAGCCGCTCCCTGAGGAAAGGCCCCGCCCCTCACGGGGGTTCCACCGCCCCCTCCCCTCCCGGAGGGGGGTGGGAGGTGCCTCCCCGTGCGCATGCGCTGGAGTCCGGACTACGACTCCCGGCGTGCCCCGCGCCGGGGAGGAGGGAGGAGGGGAGGGAGCCGCGCGCTGATTGGCTGAGACGAGGAGGGGGCGGGGCCTGCGATCGGTCATTGGGGGCGGAGCGCGGACGTTGGCGTGTGCGGCACGGGGGGGTCCGGGGGGGTCCGGAGGGGTCCGGAGGGGTCCGGGGGGGTCCGGAGGGGGACGGAGGGGTCCGGGGGGGTCCGGGGGGGTCCGGAGGGGGACGGAGGGGTCCGGGGGGGTCCGGGGGGGTCCGGAGGGGGACGGAGGGGTCCGGGGGGGTCCGGGGATCACAGCGGAGCTGAAGCAGTGGCGGCGAAGGGCGGGCGAAGAGCAGCGCGGCTGTGCCGTCTGCGGAGGAAGGAGCGAGGACGGGGGGGGAAAGGGATGTGGTGTCCTCCTATGGACCACCGTGTGGGGCTGAGGGGGGTCCGTGTGGGACCAAGGGTATCCATAGGGCTTAGGAGCATCCCTATAGGACATGGGGCTTCATACGGGACCACCAGCGTCCATCTAGGGCTGAGGGGCTCTGTATGGGGCTGAGGGGCTCTGTATGGGGCTGAGGGGCCCTGTATGGGGCTGAGGGGCTCTGTATGGGGCTGAGGGGCTCTGTATGGGGCTGAGGGGCTCTGTATGGGGCTGAGGGGCTCTGTATGGGGCTGAGGGGCTCTGTATGGGGCTGAGGGGCTCTGTATGGGGCTGAGGGGCTCTGTATGGGGCTGAGGGGCCCTGTATGGGGCTGAGGGGCCCTGTATGGGGCTGAGGGGCCCTGTATGGGGCTGAGGGGCCCTGTATGGGGCTGAGGGGCTCTGTATGGGGCTGAGGGGCTCTGTATGGGGCTGAGGGGCTCTGTATGGGGCTGAGGGGCTCTGAATGGGGCTGAGGGGCCCTGTATGGGGCTGAGGGGCTCTGAATGGGCTTACAAGCAGCATCCATCTACAACATGGGGCCAGCAGCATCCATATCGGAGCAAGGGCCTCCGTATGGGACCACACACATCCATGTAGGGCTTAGGGCTGAGGGCTTCCATATGCAGCTATGGGCCTCTGTATGAGACTGAGGACCTCCGTGTAGGACCAAGGGCCTCCGTATGGGACTATGAGCTTCCATACGCGACATGGGGCCTCCAGGTGGGACCACGAGCATCTCCATTGGACTGAGGGCTTCCCTATGGGGCCCTGAGCTTCCATATGTGCCCGGGGGCCTCTCTATGGGACCAAATGCAACTCTGCGGGACCATATGTGCGTCCCTATGGTGTTGAGGACCTTCCCTATAGGGCAGAGGGCATCCATATGGGGCTGAGAGCATCTCTGTGGGGCCAGAAGCCTCCATAGGGGACTGAGAGTATCCATTTCTATGGGGCTGGGGGCTTCCCTGTGGGGTTAAGGCCTTCCCTATAGGGCTGAGGCTTCCCCATGGAGCTGAGCCTTCCCTATGGGGTTTGGGCTTTCCCTGTGGGGCCGAGACCTCCATATAGGGCTGGGGCTTTCCTATAGGGCTTCCCCCCCCATACATCCCCTTTGCCCCCCCCATATCCCTGGGGAGGGAGGGGGGGAAGGGACGATACCATTCAAGGCAATAAGGGGGTGCAGGAGCCCCCCCAGCCCCTCCTTTAGGGGCCAAATCCTTAATAATTAATAATATGCTAATTAATAATTAGGCTCTTCCAGCACTTTCTCCCCCCCTAAATTATTTCCTAGTGGAAACCAATGGGTTCAACCCCCCCCTTGACCCCCCCCTTTATAAATCACTATATTTGTATAAATGGCTCCTTTCCAACCCCAAATCTTGCCTTTTTCTACCCATTTTCTCCACGGGGGGGGAGGGGCCTCACTGTGACCCCCCCATTGGGCCCCCCCAAAAATCATTCCCCCCCCAATTGTGTATATTATTTTATACATCCCATGATCTTATTTAATCCCCCCCCTTTTGATGCTGATGGGAATAAAACTGCTGTCTCCCCCCGGTCCCCGCAGTGGTTTGTTCCATAAGAGAGGGGTAGAAAAGGGGGGTCGCGACCATTTGTGTGGGGGAGGGGGTCCAAGCCATTTTGGATGCTGGGGTCCCAGTTTGGCGTGCCCCCCCTCCCCATTTTGGGGTGTTGGGGTCCCATTTTGGAGGGGTATTCCCATTTTAGGGTATTGGGTGCCCCCATTTTGGGTACTGGGGGTGCGCCCCCCTCTTTCAGGGTACTGCGGTCCCCCTTTGGTGCCCGATGAGCCTGCCCGCAGGAGGGGCGTGGCCAAGCCGGCTGGGGCGGGCTCTGATTGGCTGGGCCCGCAGCGGGGGGCGTGGCTTTATCCCGTGGGCGGTACCAAGAGGCGGAGCAGGGGGGAGCGCAGCGCGCTCCGGGGTACCCGGGTGCGCTCAATGGCAGCGATGGGGTTGCGATGCTGATGAGGGGCTTTTAACGTTATAATGGACCCGATTCCTTTGGGAAGACCGTTTCCTTCCACAGTGGCACCGCTTTTCCTGACCCGTGGGAGCGAGGAATGAGCCCGGACGGAACCACCGCATCTTCATTGCGGGGTAACGGAGAATGAGGTTTGGAGCCCGCGTTGCCTGGAGGCTATTGATGGAGATGGAGAGCGGGGAATGGGGCGGCGGAGGCGCCGTGGTCCACGTTTGGATCCGACGGCCTTTCCCTAAGGAAAACTGCGCCGTTCCCGGCAGCGTCCCAGGGTCCGGCGCTGAGTGCACGGCCATGGGGTCCCCTCTTGGCCATGGCCTTGGTGAGCACAGCCTTGGGTCAGGGCTTCACCGTAGGAGCCCCCGTCTCTTCCTGCAGGCGAGGGAGCTCCAGCGGCTCCTGCTCCCATCATGGGCAAGCTCCGGAAGGCCGAGGAGGAGCTCAGGATAAAGGGCCTGGTGATCCTATGGGATGTGATGGGGCACCTACCCGGGGCGGGGGTCTGCCCCATTGCCGTGGGGCTGGTGCGGACCTCCGGCCCCGCTTTGACGGGGCAGGGGCTGCTGGACCCTGCGCATGGGCGCCCTGCAGCCACTTGGAGCGCGCCCGGGGGTGGCTCCTGGGCTTCACATCCCATCAGGATCTGCCCCGCATCCCCCCTTTTCCTCCTCGCCTCCAGGGACGCAGTCGGCTCCGGGAGCTCTCCATCCGCCTGCTCCTGGAGTTGGTGCAGGAGGAGGAGGAGGGGGGAAACCCGGGATCTGCTGCTCCCGCTCTTCATCCGCATGAGCGACCAAAGCCCCAGGGTGGCTGAGGTACGCACCCCCCCGTATCCCACATTCCCGAGGGTGGGATCATCCCCAAGGTGCCATCTCCCATCCCGTCCTGTGCAGGCTTCCCGGGAAGCCCTCCTCGCGGCGGCGACGCTCCTGGGATGGGAAGAGCTCCGGCGCCTTTTGGAGACATGGAGGGCTGCCGAGTGCTTGGTGAGGGGCTATGGGCCCTGCAGCCCATCCCTGTTCCCATTGCAACCCCTGGGACCGCTCTGCCCGTTCCACATGGGGATGGGAATGGCAGCGTCGGGACTGCTGCGGCCCATGGGGGGGTCCATAGCATCCCATTCCCTCCGCAGCTGGAGCGGAGCAGGAAGAGGGCTCAGGGATACCTGCAGCAGTCCCTGCTGTACCTGAAGGACGCTCAGGTCCCCCTGCGAGAGGCAGCCCTCAGGTTCATGGGTGAGCCCCTGCGGTCCCCATCCCAGTCCCCACCGCCGCATCCCTGAGGGATGCCGATGAATCCCAATGGATCCCTGTGCCCAGGATTGGCCGCGCGGCCCCTAAGAGGGAAAAGCCCAGGGAAGCTGGAGCGGATCTGCGGAGGTGAGGAGGGAGCAGGGCCCGGGGGATGCTGGAGGCCTATGGGGGGCTCCTCCCGCTCTCTCTGCATCCCAGCCCTGGAAGCGCTGCCGGATGAGGGCGATCCCGGCCTCCGATCCCTGACGGCTCAGACCCCGCTCATCCTCAGGAGCGCCCCGCAGCGCCGGCCCCTGGGATGCCGCCTGCGGGCGCTCTGCTGCCGGGAACGGCGCAGTTTTCCTTAGGGAAAGGCCGTCGGATCCAAACGTGGACCACGGAGCTCCGCAGAGCGGAGGGCAGCGCCTCCGCCGCCCCATTCCCCGCTCTCCATCTCCATCAATAGCCTCCAGGCAGCGCGGGCTCCAAACCTCATTCTCCGTTACCCCGCAATGAAGATGCGGTGGTTCCGTCCGGGCTCATTCCTCGCTCCCACGGGTCAGGAAAAGCGGTGCCACTGCGGAAGGAAACGGTCTTCCCAAGGGAATCGGGTCCATTATAACGTTAAAAGCCCCTCATCAGCACCGCAACCCCATCGCTGCCATTGAGCGCACCCGGGTACCCCGGAGCGCGCTGCGCTCCCCCCTGCTCCGCCTCTTGGTACCGCCCACGGGATAAAGCCACGCTCCCCGCTGCGGGCCCAGCCAATCAGAGCCCGCCCCAGCCGGCTTGGCCACGCCCCTCCTGCGGGCAGGCTCATCGGGCACCAAAGGGGGACCGCAGTATCCTGAAAGAGGGGGGCGCACCCCCAGTACCCAAAATGGGGGCACCCAATACCCCAAAATGGGGAATACCCCTCCAAAACGGGACCCCAACACCCCAAAATGGGGAGGGGGGGCACGCCAAACTGGGACCCCAGCATCCAAAATGGCTTGGACCCCCTCCCCCCCCAAAATGGTCGCGACCCCCCTTTTCTACCCCTCTCTTATAGAACAAACCACTGCGGGGACCGGGGGGAGACAGCAGTTTTATTCCCATCAGCATCAAAAGGGGGGGGATTAAATAAGATCATGGGATGTATAAAATAATATACACAATTGGGGGGGGAATGATTTTTGGGGGGCCCAATGGGGGGGTCACAGTGAGGCCCCTCCCCCCCCGTGGAGAAAATGGGTAGAAAAAGGCAAGATTTGGGGTTGGAAAGGAGCCATTTATACAAATATAGTGATTTATAAAGGGGGGGGTCAAGGGGGGGTTGAACCCATTGGTTTCCACTAGGAAATAATTTAGGGGGGGGAGAAAGTGCTGGAAGAGCCTAATTATTAATTAGCATATTATTAATTATTAAGGATTTGGCCCCTAAAGGAGGGGCTGGGGGGGCTCCTGCACCCCCTTATTGCCTTGAATGGTATCGTCCCTTCCCCCCCTCCCTCCCCAGGGATATGGGGGGGGCAAAGGGGATGTATGGGGGGAGAAGCCCTATAGGAAAGCCCCAGCCCTATATGGAGGTCTTGGCCCCATAGGGAAAGCCCAAACCCCATAGGGAAGGCTCAGCCCCATAGGGAAGCCTCAGCCCTATAGGGAAGGCCTTAACCCCACAGGGAAGCCCCCAGCCCCATAGAAATGGATACTCTCAGTCCCCTATGGAGGCTTCTGGCCCCACAGAGATGCTCTCAGCCCCATATGGATGCCCTCTGCCCTATAGGGAAGGTCCTCAACACCATAGGGACGCACATATGGTCCCGCAGAGTTGCATTTGGTCCCATACAGAGGCCCCCGGGCACATATGGAAGCTCAGGGCCCCATAGGGAAGCCCTCAGTCCAATGGAGATGCTCGTGGTCCCGCCTGGAGGCCCCATGTCGCGTATGGAAGTTCATAGTCCCATACGGAGGCCCTTGGTCCTACACGGAGGTCCTCAGTCTCATACAGAGGCCCATAGCTGCATATGGAAGCCCTCAGCCCTAAGCCCTACATGGATGTGTGTGGCCCCATATGGAGGCCCCACGTCGTATATGGATGCTCCGAGCCCCATACAGAGCCTTTCAGCCCCATTCAGAGGCCCTCAATCCCATATGGATGCGTGTGGTCCCATACGGAGGCCCTTGCTCCGATATGGATGCTGCTGGCCCCATGTTGTAGATGGATGCTGCTTGTAAGCCCATACAGAGCCCCTCAGCCCCATTCAGAGCCCCTCAGCCCCATAGAGGGCCCCTCAGCCCCATACGGTGGCCCACAGGAGGACGCAGCATTCCCATAGATGAGTCCCATGAGGCATCTCCTGCGGCTTCATCCACTCCAGGCACTGGAGATGCCAAGTGTCCCTTATGGAATCCCAGTGTCTCCCTATGGAATCCCAGCATCCAAGGGGCATCCCCAGTGTCCTATGGGGGGGGTCACAGCTCTTTGTCCACAGTACCAGAGAAGATCCAAGATCCTTAGAGTTCCTTATGGAACTGCAGCATCCCCATATGGAATCCCAGCATTCCCTATCGAATCCCAGCATTCCCTATGGAATCCTGGTATTCCAATGGGGGTCACAGCTCCTCTTTGCCCACAGTGCTGGAGAAGACGCAAGATCCTTAGTGTCCCTTATGGAACCGCAGTGTCTCCCTGTGGAATCCCAGCATTTGCTATGGAATGGCAGCGTTCCCATGGAATCCCAGCATTCCAATGGGGGTCACAGCTCCTGTTTATCCACAGT
This sequence comes from Myiopsitta monachus, assembly GCA_017639245.1. Classification (NCBI taxonomy): domain Eukaryota; kingdom Metazoa; phylum Chordata; class Aves; order Psittaciformes; family Psittacidae; genus Myiopsitta; species Myiopsitta monachus. The sequence goes on along the minus strand of CM029938.1, from coordinate 3,173,697 downwards.
GCCGGAGAAGATGCGGGATCCTCAGTGTCCCTTATGGAACCGCAGCTCCCTATGCAATCCCAGCATTCCCTATGGAATGACGCTGTTCCCTATGGAATGCCATTGTCCCGGGGGGGGGGGGGGATCACAGCTCCTCCTTATCCACGGTGCCGGAGAAGATGCGGGCGAAGCGGCGGAGCTGCCGCGCGGCCGAGTGCGATTCCTGCTGCAGGCGCCGGTTGTTGTGGCGCAGGTTGGCCACTTCCGCCTGGAGAACCACCTTGTCCTGCTTCTCCTATGGGAGAGAGGGTCAGAGCCCCATAACAGCCCCCGAACACCCAAAAACACCCAAAAACACCCCAGAAACACCCCAGAAACACCCAAAAACACCCCAAAAACACCCCAGAAACACCCCAGAACCACCTTGTCCTGCTTCTCCTATGGGAGAGAGGGTCACAGCCCCATAACAGCCCCAGAACACCCAAAAACACCCCAGAAACACCCCAGAAACACCCCAGAAACACCCCAGAACCACCTTGTCCTGCTTCTCCTATGGGAGAGAGGGTCAGAGCCCCAAAACAGCCCCAGAACACCCAAAAACACCCCAGAAACACCCCAGAAACACCCCAGAACCACCTTGTCCTGCTTCTCCTATGGGAGAGAGGGTCACAGCCCCATAACAGCCCCAGAACACCCAAAAACACCCCAGAAACACCCCAGAAACACCCCAGAAACACCCCAGAAACACCCCAGAAACACCCCAGAAACACCCCAGAACCACCTTGTCCTGCTTCTCCTATGGGAGAGAGGGTCACAGCCCCAGAACAGCCCCAGAACACCCAAAAACACCCCAGAAACACCCCAGAAACACCCCAGAAACACCCCAGAAACACCTTGTCCTGCTTCTCCTATGGGAGAGAGGGTCAGAGCCCCATAACAGCCCCCAAACACCCAAAAACACCCCAAAAACACCCCAAAAACACCCCAAAAACACCCCAGAAACACCTTGTCCTGCTTCTCCTATGGGAGAGAGGGTCAGAGCCCCATAACAGCCCCCAAACACCCAAAAACACCCCAGAAACACCCCAGAAACACCCCAGAAACACCCCAGAAACACCCCAGAAACACCCCAGAAACACCTTGTCCTGCTTCTCCTATGGGAGAGAGGGTCAGAGCCCCATAACAGCCCCAGAACACCCAAAAACACCCAAAACCACCCCAGAAACACCCCAGAACCACCTTGTCCTGCTTCTCCTATGGGAGAGAGGGTCACAGCCCCATAACAGCCCCCAAACACCCAAAAACACCCCAGAAACACCTTGTCCTGCTTCTCCTATGGGAGAGAGGGTCAGAGCCCCATAACAGCCCCCAAACACCCAAAAACACCCCAGAAACACCCCAGAAACACCCCAAAAACACCCCAGAACCACCTTGTCCTGCTTCTCCTATGGGAGAGAGGGTCACAGCCCCATAACAGCCCCCAAACACCCAAAAACACCCCAGAAACACCTTGTCCTGCTTCTCCTATGGGAGAGAGGGTCAGAGCCCCATAACAGCCCCCAAACACCCAAAAACACCCCAAAAACACCCCAGAAACACCCCAAAAACACCCCAGAAACACCTTGTCCTGCTTCTCCTATGGGAGAGAGGGTCAGAGCCCCATAACAGCCCCCAAACACCCAAAAACACCCAAAACCACCCCAGAAACACCCCAGAACCACCTTGTCCTGCTTCTCCTACGGGAGAGAGGGTCACAGCCCCATAACAGCCCCAGAACACCCAAAAACACCCAAAAACACCCCAGAAACACCCCAGAAACACCCAAGAACACCCCAAAAACACCCCAGAAACACCCCAGAACCACCTTGTCCTGCTTCTCCTATGGGAGAGAGGGTCACAGCCCCATAACAGCCCCAGAACACCCAAAAACACCCCAGAAACACCCCAGAAACACCCCAGAAACACCCCAGAAACACCCCAGAAACACCCCAGAAACACCCCAGAACCACCTTGTCCTGCTTCTCCTATGGGAGAGAGGGTCAGAGCCCCAAAACAGCCCCAGAACACCCAAAAACACCCCAGAAACACCCCAGAAACACCCCAGAAACACCCCAGAAACACCCAGAACCACCTTGTCCTGCTTCTCCTATGGGAGAGAGGGTCACAGCCCCAGAACAGCCCCAGAACACCCAAAAACACCCCAGAAACACCCCAGAAACACCCCAGAAACACCCCAGAAACACCCCAGAAACACCCCAGAAACACCTTGTCCTGCTTCTCCTATGGGAGAGAGGGTCAGAGCCCCATAACAGCCCCAAACACCCAAAAACACCCCAAAAACACCCCAAAAACACCCCAGAAACACCCCAGAAACACCTTGTCCTGCTTCTCCTATGGGAGAGAGGGTCAGAGCCCCATAACAGCCCCCAAACACCCAAAAACACCCCAGAAACACCCCAGAAACACCCCAGAAACACCCCAGAAACACCCCAGAAACACCCCAGAAACACCCCAGAAACACCCCAGAAACACCTTGTCCTGCTTCTCCTATGGGAGAGAGGGTCAGAGCCCCATAACAGCCCCAGAACACCCAAAAACACCCAAAACCACCCCAGAAACACCCCAGAACCAAATTGTCCTGCTTCTCCTATGGGAGAGAGGGTCACAGCCCCATAACAGCCCCAGAACACCCAAAAACACCCAAAAACACCCCAGAAACACCCCAGAAACACCCCAGAAACACCCCAAAACCACCCCAGAAACACCCCAGAAACACCCCAGAACCACCTTGTCCTGCTTCTCCTATGGGAGAGAGGGTCACAGCCCCATAACAGCCCCCAAACACCCAAAAACACCCCAGAAACACCTTGTCCTGCTTCTCCTATGGGAGAGAGGGTCAGAGCCCCATAACAGCCCCCAAACACCCAAACACACCCCAAAAACACCCCAGAAACACCCCAAAAACACCCCAGAAACACCTTGTCCTGCTTCTCCTATGGGAGAGAGGGTCAGAGCCCCATAACAGCCCCCAAACACCCAAAAACACCCAAAACCACCCCAGAAACACCCCAGAACCACCTTGTCCTGCTTCTCCTATGGGAGAGAGGGTCACAGCCCCATAACAGCCCCCAAACACCCAAAAACACCCCAGAAACACCTTGTCCTGCTTCTCCTATGGGAGAGAGGGTCAGAGCCCCATAACAGCCCCCAAACACCCAAAAACACCCCAAAAACACCCCAGAAACACCCCAAAAACACCCCAGAAACACCTTGTCCTGCTTCTCCTATGGGAGAGAGGGTCAGAGCCCCATAACAGCCCCCAAACACCCAAAAACACCCAAAACCACCCCAGAAACACCCCAGAACCACCTTGTCCTGCTTCTCCTATGGGAGAGAGGGTCACAGCCCCATAACAGCCCCAGAACACCCAAAAACACCCAAAAACACCCCAGAAACACCCCAGAAACACCCAAGAACACCCCAAAAACACCCCAGAAACACCCCAGAACCACCTTGTCCTGCTTCTCCTATGGGAGAGAGGGTCACAGCCCCATAACAGCCCCAGAACACCCAAAAACACCCCAGAAACACCCCAGAAACACCCCAGAAACACCCCAGAACCACCTTGTCCTGCTTCTCCTATGGGAGAGAGGGTCAGAGCCCCAAAACAGCCCCAGAACACCCAAAAACACCCCAGAAACACGCCAGAAACACCCCAGAAACACCCCAGAAACACCCCAGAAACACCTTGTCCTGCTTCTCCTATGGGAGAGAGGGTCACAGCCCCAGAACAGCCCCAGAACACCCAAAAACACCCCAGAAACACCCCAGAAACACCCCAGAAACACCCCAGAAACACCCCAGAAACACCCCAGAAACACCCCAGAAACACCCCAGAAACACCTTGTCCTGCTTCTCCTATGGGAGAGAGGGTCAGAGCCCCATAACAGCCCCCAAACACCCAAAAACACCCCAAAAACACCCCAGAAACACCCCAGAAACACCCCAGAAACACCCCAGAAACACCTTGTCCTGCTTCTCCTATGGGAGAGAGGGTCAGAGCCCCATAACAGCCCCCAAACACCCAAAAACACCCCAAAAACACCCCAGAAACACCCCAGAAACACCCAGAAACACCCCAGAAACACCCCAGAAACACCCCAGAAACACCTTGTCCTGCTTCTCCTATGGGAGAGAGGGTCAGAGCCCCATAACAGCCCCAGAACACCCAAAAACACCCAAAACCACCCCAGAAACACCCCAGAACCACCTTGTCCTGCTTCTCCTATGGGAGAGAGGGTCACAGCCCCATAACAGCCCCAGAACACCCAAAAACACCCCAAAAACACCCCAGAAACACCCCAGAAACACCCCAGAAACACCCCAAAACCACCCCAGAAACACCCCAGAACCACCTTGTCCTGCTTCTCCTATGGGAGAGAGGGTCACAGCCCCATAACAGCCCCCAAACACCCAAAAACACCCCAGAAACACCTTGTCCTGCTTCTCCTATGGGAGAGAGGGTCAGAGCCCCATAACAGCCCCCAAACACCCAAAAACACCCCAAAAACACCCCAGAAACACCCCAAAAACACCCCAGAAACACCTTGTCCTGCTTCTCCTATGGGAGAGAGGGTCAGAGCCCCATAACAGCCCCCAAACACCCAAAAACACCCAAAACCACCCCAGAAACACCCCAGAACCACCTTGTCCTGCTTCTCCTATGGGAGAGAGGGTCACAGCCCCATAACAGCCCCCAAACACCCAAAAACACCCCAGAAACACCTTGTCCTGCTTCTCCTATGGGAGAGAGGGTCAGAGCCCCATAACAGCCCCCAAACACCCAAAAACACCCCAAAAACACCCCAGAAACACCCCAAAAACACCCCAGAAACACCTTGTCCTGCTTCTCCTATGGGAGAGAGGGTCAGAGCCCCATAACAGCCCCCAAACACCCAAAAACACCCAAAACCACCCCAGAAACACCCCAGAACCACCTTGTCCTGCTTCTCCTATGGGAGAGAGGGTCACAGCCCCATAACAGCCCCAGAACACCCAAAAACACCCAAAAACACCCCAGAAACACCCCAGAAACACCCAAGAACACCCCAAAAACACCCCAGAAACACCCCAGAACCACCTTGTCCTGCTTCTCCTATGGGAGAGAGGGTCACAGCCCCATAACAGCCCCAGAACACCCAAAAACACCCCAGAAACACCCCAGAAACACCCCAGAAACACCCCAGAAACACCCCAGAACCACCTTGTCCTGCTTCTCCTATGGGAGAGAGGGTCAGAGCCCCAAAACAGCCCCAGAACACCCAAAAACACCCCAGAAACACCCCAGAAACACCCCAGAAACACCCCAGAAACACCCCAGAACCACCTTGTCCTGCTTCTCCTATGGGAGAGAGGGTCACAGCCCCAGAACAGCCCCAGAACACCCAAAAACACCCCAGAAACACCCCAGAAACACCCCAGAAACACCCCAGAAACACCCCAGAAACACCCCAGAAACACCCCAGAAACACCTTGTCCTGCTTCTCCTATGGGAGAGAGGGTCAGAGCCCCATAACAGCCCCCAAACACCCAAAAACACCCCAAAAACACCCCAAAAACACCCCAAAAACACCCCAAAAACACCCCAAAAACACCTTGTCCTGCTTCTCCTATGGGAGAGAGGGTCAGAGCCCCATAACAGCCCCCAAACACCCAAAAACACCCCAAAAACACCCCAGAAACACCCCAGAAACACCCCAGAAACACCCCAGAAACACCCCAGAAACACCCCAGAAACACCTTGTCCTGCTTCTCCTATGGGAGAGAGGGTCAGAGCCCCATAACAGCCCCAGAACACCCAAAAACACCCAAAACCACCCCAGAAACACCCCAGAACCACCTTGTCCTGCTTCTCCTATGGGAGAGAGGGTCACAGCCCCATAACAGCCCCCAAACACCCAAAAACACCCCAGAAACACCTTGTCCTGCTTCTCCTATGGGAGAGAGGGTCAGAGCCCCATAACAGCCCCCAAACACCCAAAAACACCCCAAAAACACCCCAGAAACACCCCAAAAACACCCCAGAAACACCTTGTCCTGCTTCTCCTATGGGAGAGAGGGTCAGAGCCCCATAACAGCCCCCAAACACCCAAAAACACCCCAAAAACACCCCAAAAACACCCCAGAAACACCCCAGAAACACCTTGTCCTGCTTCTCCTATGGGAGAGAGGGTCAGAGCCCCATAACAGCCCCCAAACACCCAAAAACACCCCAAAAACACCCCAGAAACACCCCAGAACCACCTTGTCCTGCTTCTCCTATGGGAGAGAGGGTCACAGCCCCATAACAGCCCCAGAACACCCAAAAACACCCAAAAACACCCCAGAAACACCCCAGAAACACCCAAGAACACCCCAAAAACACCCCAGAAACACCCCAGAACCACCTTGTCCTGCTTCTCCTATGGGAGAGAGGGTCACAGCCCCATAACAGCCCCAGAACACCCAAAAACACCCCAGAAACACCCCAGAAACACCCCAGAAACACCCCAGAAACACCCCAGAAACACCCCAGAACCACCTTGTCCTGCTTCTCCTATGGGAGAGAGGGTCACAGCCCCAGAACAGCCCCAGAACACCCAAAAACACCCCAGAAACACCCCAGAAACACCCCAGAAACACCCCAAAAACACCCCAGAAACACCTTGTCCTGCTTCTCCTATGGGAGAGAGGGTCAGAGCCCCATAACAGCCCCCAAACACCCAAAAACACCCAAAACCACCCCAGAAACACCCCAGAACCACCTTGTCCTGCTTCTCCTATGGGAGAGAGGGTCACAGCCCCATAACAGCCCCAGAACACCCAAAAACACCCAAAAACACCCCAGAAACACCCCAGAAACACCCAAGAACACCCCAAAAACACCCCAGAAACACCCCAGAACCACCTTGTCCTGCTTCTCCTATGGGAGAGAGGGTCACAGCCCCATAACAGCCCCAGAACACCCAAAAACACCCCAGAAACACCCCAGAAACACCCCAGAAACACCCCAGAAACACCCCAGAAACACCCCAGAACCACCTTGTCCTGCTTCTCCTATGGGAGAGAGGGTCAGAGCCCCATAACAGCCCCAGAACACCCAAAAACACCCAAAACCACCCCAGAAACACCCCAGAACCACCTTGTCCTGCTTCTCCTATGGGAGAGAGGGTCACAGCCCCATAACAGCCCCAGAACACCCAAAAATACCCAAAAACACCCCAGAAACACCCAAGAACACCCCAAAACCACCCCAGAAACACCCCAGAACCACCTTGTCCTGCTTCTCCTATGGGAGAGAGGGTCACAGCCCCATAACAGCCCCAGAACACCCAAAAACACCCCAGAAACACCCCAGAAACACCCCAGAAACACCCCAGAAACACCCCAGAAACACCCCAGAAACACCCCAGAACCACCTTGTCCTGCTTCTCCTATGGGAGAGAGGGTCACAGCCCCAGAACAGCCCCAGAACACCCAAAAACACCCCAGAAACACCCCAGAAACACCCCAGAAACACCCCAGAAACACCCCAGAAACACCCCAAAAACACCCCAGAAACACCTTGTCCTGCTTCTCCTATGGGAGAGAGGGTCAGAGCCCCATAACAGCCCCCAAACACCCAAAAACACCCAAAACCACCCCAGAAACACCCCAGAACCACCTTGTCCTGCTTCTCCTATGGGAGAGAGGGTCACAGCCCCATAACAGCCCCAGAACACCCAAAAACACCCAAAAACACCCCAGAAACACCCCAGAAACACCCAAGAACACCCCAAAAACACCCCAGAAACACCCCAGAAACACCCCAGAACCACCTTGTCCTGCTTCTCCTATGGGAGAGAGGGTCACAGCCCCATAACAGCCCCAGAACACCCAAAAACACCCCAGAAACACCCCAGAAACACCCCAGAAACACCCCAGAAACACCCCAGAACCACCTTGTCCTGCTTCTCCTATGGGAGAGAGGGTCAGAGCCCCAAAACAGCCCCAGAACACCCAAAAACACCCCAGAAACACCCCAGAAACACCCCAGAAACACCCCAGAAACACCCCAGAACCACCTTGTCCTGCTTCTCCTATGGGAGAGAGGGTCACAGCCCCAGAACAGCCCCAGAACACCCAAAAACACCCCAGAAACACCCCAGAAACACCCCAGAAACACCCCAGAAACACCCCAGAAACACCCCAGAAACACCCCAGAAACACCCCAGAAACACCTTGTCCTGCTTCTCCTATGGGAGAGAGGGTCAGAGCCCCATAACAGCCCCCAAACACCCAAAAACACCCCAAAAACACCCCAAAAACACCCCAGAAACACCCCAGAAACACCCCAGAAACACCCCAGAAACACCCCAGAAACACCCCAGAAACACCCCAGAAACACCTTGTCCTGCTTCTCCTATGGGAGAGAGGGTCAGAGCCCCATAACAGCCCCCAAACACCCAAAAACACCCCAAAAACACCCCAGAAACACCCCAGAAACACCCCAGAAACACCCCAGAAACACCTTGTCCTGCTTCTCCTATGGGAGAGAGGGTCAGAGCCCCATAACAGCCCCAGAACACCCAAAAACACCCAAAACCACCCCAGAAACACCCCAGAACCACCTTGTCCTGCTTCTCCTATGGGAGAGAGGGTCACAGCCCCATAACAGCCCCCAAACACCCAAAAACACCCCAGAAACACCTTGTCCTGCTTCTCCTATGGGAGAGAGGGTCAGAGCCCCATAACAGCCCCCAAACACCCAAAAACACCCCAAAAACACCCCAGAAACACCCCAAAAACACCCCAGAAACACCTTGTCCTGCTTCTCCTATGGGAGAGAGGGTCAGAGCCCCATAACAGCCCCCAAACACCCAAAAACACCCAAAACCACCCCAGAAACACCCCAGAACCACCTTGTCCTGCTTCTCCTATGGGAGAGAGGGTCACAGCCCCATAACAGCCCCAGAACACCCAAAAACACCCCAGAAACACCTTGTCCTGCTTCTCCTATGGGAGAGAGGGTCAGAGCCCCATAACAGCCCCCAAACACCCAAAAAACAGCCCAAAAACACCCCAGAAACACCCCAGAAACACCCCAGAAACACCTTGTCCTGCTTCTCCTATGGGAGAGAGGGTCAGAGCCCCATAACAGCCCCCAAACACCCAAAAACACCCAAAACCACCCCAGAAACACCCCAGAACCACCTTGTCCTGCTTCTCCTATGGGAGAGAGGGTCACAGCCCCATAACAGCCCCAGAACACCCAAAAACACCCAAAAACACCCCAGAAACACCCCAGAAACACCCAAGAACACCCCAAAAACACCCCAAAAACACCCCAGAACCACCTTGTCCTGCTTCTCCTATGGGAGAGAGGGTCACAGCCCCATAACAGCCCCAGAACACCCAAAAACACCCCAGAAACACCCCAGAAACACCCCAGAAACACCCCAGAAACACCCCAGAAACACCCCAGAAACACCCCAGAACCACCTTGTCCTGCTTCTCCTATGGGAGAGAGGGTCAGAGCCCCAAAACAGCCCCAGAACACCCAAAAACACCCCAGAAACACCCCAGAAACACCCCAGAAACACCCCAGAAACACCCCAGAAACACCCCAGAACCACCTTGTCCTGCTTCTCCTATGGGAGAGAGGGTCACAGCCCCAGAACAGCCCCAGAACACCCAAAAACACCCCAGAAACACCCCAGAAACACCCCAGAAACACCCCAGAAACACCCCAGAAACACCTTGTCCTGCTTCTCCTATGGGAGAGAGGGTCAGAGCCCCATAACAGCCCCCAAACACCCAAAAACACCCCAAAAACACCCCAAAAACACCCCAAAAACACCCCAAAAACACCCCAAAAACACCTTGTCCTGCTTCTCCTATGGGAGAGAGGGTCAGAGCCCCATAACAGCCCCCAAACACCCAAAAACACCCCAAAAACACCCCAGAAACACCCCAGAAACACCCCAGAAACACCCCAGAAACACCCCAGAAACACCCCAGAAACACCCCAGAAACACCTTGTCCTGCTTCTCCTATGGGAGAGAGGGTCAGAGCCCCATAACAGCCCCAGAACACCCAAAAACACCCAAAACCACCCCAGAAACACCCCAGAACCACCTTGTCCTGCTTCTCCTATGGGAGAGAGGGTCACAGCCCCATAACAGCCCCCAAACACCCAAAAACACCCCAGAAACACCTTGTCCTGCTTCTCCTATGGGAGAGAGGGTCAGAGCCCCATAACAGCCCCCAAACACCCAAAAACACCCCAAAAACACCCCAGAAACACCCCAAAAACACCCCAGAAACACCTTGTCCTGCTTCTCCTATGGGAGAGAGGGTCAGAGCCCCATAACAGCCCCCAAACACCCAAAAACACCCAAAACCACCCCAGAAACACCCCAGAACCACCTTGTCCTGCTTCTCCTATGGGAGAGAGGGTCACAGCCCCATAACAGCCCCCAAACACCCCAAAACACCCCAAAACCACCCCAAAATGGTACCTTCTGGAGGTCGCTGTGGAGCTGCTTTAACATGGCCTCGAGCTGCGACACCTTCTCGGGTAGGTCCAAGGCTGTGGGGGGGCTGTGGGGGGGGCAAAGGGCAATGTGGGGGTGCCCCTGGGGTGTCCCCATATTGGGGGGGGTCCCAGCCCCACATCCAAGGCGGACATGGGGGGGGCCCCATACGGGGGTTGGACCCAGTACCTGATGGGGGGGGGCGCCCCCCGAGGCCTCTCTGGGGGTGGGGGGGGGTCGGGGCTCAGCACCGGTTCCGTGAGGGAGAACAGGGACACGGCCCTTTGCACTGGGGGGGGTGGCACATCAGCACCCAAACCACCCCAGAACATACCCAGAACAGCCCCAAACCAGCCCCAAACATACCCAAAACAGCCCCAAACAGCCCCAAACATACCCAAAACAGCCCCAAACAGCCCCAAACATACCCAAACCAGCCCAGAACATACCCAGAACAGCCCCAAACATACCCAGAACAGCCCCAAACATACCCAGAACAGCCCCAAACAGCCCCAAACATACCCAAACCAGCCCAGAACATACCCAAACCAGCCCCAAACATACCCAAACCAGCCCAGAACATACCCAGAACAGCCCCAAAACAGCCCCAAACATACCCAAAACAGCCCCAAACAGCCCCAAACATACCCAGAACAGCCCCAAACATACCCAGAACAGCCCCAAACATACCCAGAACAGCCCCAAACATACCCAGAACATACCCAAACATACCCAGAACATACCCAAAACAGCCCCAAACATACCCAAACCAGCCCCAAACATACCCAGAACAGCCCCAAACATACCCAGAACAGCCCCAAACATACCCAGAACAGCCCCAAAACAGCCCCAAACATACCCAAACCAGCCCCAAACATACCCAGAACAGCCCCAAACATACCCAGAACAGCCCCAAACCAGCCCAGAACATACCCAGAACAGCCCCAAACATACCCAAACCAGCCCCAAACCAGCCCAGAACATACCCAGAACAGCCCAGAACATACCCAGAACAGCCCCAAAACAGCCCCAAACATACCCAAAACAGCCCCAAACAGCCCCAAACATACCCAAACCAGCCCAGAACATACCCAGAACATACCCAGAACAGCCCCAAACACACCCAAACCAGCCCAGAACATACCCAGAACAGCCCCAAAACAGCCCAGAACATACCCAGAACAGCCCCAAAACAGCCCCAAACATACCCAGAACAGCCCCAAACCAGCCCAGAACATACCCAGAACAGCCCCAAAACAGCCCCAAACATACCCAGAACAGCCCCAAACATACCCAGAACAGCCCCAAACATACCCAGAACATACCCAAACATACCCAGAACATACCCAAAACAGCCCCAAACATACCCAAACCAGCCCCAAACATACCCAGAACAGCCCCAAACATACCCAGAACAGCCCCAAACCAGCCCAGAACATACCCAGAACAGCCCCAAACATACCCAAACCAGCCCCAAACAGCCCCAAACATACCCAGAACAGCCCAGAACATACCCAGAACAGCCCCAAAACAGCCCCAAACATACCCAAAACATACCCAAAACAGCCCCAAACATACCCAGAACAGCCCAAAACATACCCAGAACATACCCAGAACAGCCCCAAACACACCCAGAACAGCCCCAAACCAGCCCAAAACACCCAAACCACGCTGAATCACGCCAAAACCAGCCCAAAACACCCCAAAACCAACACAAACCAGCCTAAAACAGGCAGAAACATCCCCAAACTAGCCCCAAACTAGCCTGAAACACCCTCAAACAGCCTGAAACAGCCCCAAAACAGTCAAAACACCCCAAAACACCCCCAAAACCAGCCAGAAGCACCCCAAAATCAGCCCCAAACACCCCCAAAACACCCTGAAACACCCCAAAACCATGCCAAAACACCCCCAAAACCAAACCAGCACCCCTAAAGCACCCCAAAAGCAACAGAGCACCCCCAAACCCCCCCAACCCCATGCTCAGGGTGCGGGGGGGGGCTGGGACCTTCATAGGCCTTGGCTGCATTGACCAGACTGGCCCATTCCAGCCCCGCGGCCGTATCCGGCAGCGGCATCATCCCGGGATCCACGCGGCGCAGGGATAGCTCCGAGGCAGAGATGGTGCCTGCAGGGACATGGGGACCATCGGCACCCAAAACCACCCCAAAGTACCCCAAAACCCATCCCAGAACCCTAAACCCACCCAAACCCACCCCAAAACTGACCTTAACCCCCCCCTAAACCCAACCTCAGCATCCCCCAAACCCGCCACTTCCTGCTTCTATGGACAGTTTGCTGCTCCCAATTCCCAGATGATGCCATTAGGAAAACTGAACCATAGACAAGGTGACGGCACCGGGAAAGGGAAGAGGGTTTAGGAATTCCAGCCCACTGGAAGTGATTTGGATGCAGTACCAGCAACAAGGACTCTTGGGATAACCCTTAGCAATAATGACTGGAATGTGGGATGTGTGACAGCAACTTTGGGATCACCCTCGGGAAGCTGAGGCCATCCCATAGCACCTGGAGACAGGGAGCTTCCCAGCTCCAGGGCGAATCCAAAGCCCAAATCCCCTTTGGAAAGGGGCTTCCAAGCCCAGGAGCCCAGGCTTCATGGAGACCCAACCGCAACTTCCACCAATCCATGATCGTGGAAGAGCCAACCAGGACACTCAAGTGATGGACCCACAGCACATCATGGGGAATCCATCCCACCTGGAACAGCTCTGGAGCCCAACCAGCTCCTGCTCCTGGGGCAATTCCAAGGCCAAGGAGAAGGGATGGAGCAGCCCCAAGGAGAAGGATTTGTGATGACGGCTGAGGAGAACTCAATGGGAGCCACCAACGGCCCATTGGGTCCTATGGAAGCTCCTTGTTGTGTCCTATGGGAGCTCTCCGTTGTGTCCTATGGGAGCTCCCCGTTGTGCCCCATGGGAGCTCCCCGTTGTGCCCCATGGGAGCTCCCCGTTGTGCCCCATGGGAGCTCCCCGTTGTGCCCCATGGGAGCTCCCCGTTGTGCCCCATGGGAGCTCCCCGTTGTGTCCTAGGGGAGCACTGGGACCAGTTCTGAGCTTCCCAACATCAGGAGACCTGGAGAGGCTTTGGACATGGGATGCAGGGATGGCATGAGGAGGAACTGGAAGAGTTGGATGGGATCTTGGGATGAAGCTCTTCCCCATGAGGATGGTGGGACACTGGGCTGGGTTGGATGGAGAAGGTTGGGATGCTCCATCCCTGGCAGTGTCCAAAGAGCAGCCTGCCCTATGGACGGTGTTCCTGCGGGCTGGAACTGGATCACCTCCACCTCCTTCCCATCCCAACCTATCCCATCCCATGATTCCAGCACTCACCCTTCTTGTCATGGAGGCCCCCATTGGTGGCGGCAGGGTGCTGGCGGCGGTTGGGCAGGGTGCTGGAGGGGTACGAGCTGCCAAAGCCCCCCTCGGGCTCCAGCACTGGGCTCCCACTGGTGTAAGTGGGGTCCCGGCGCCCACCACAGAGGCTTTCATCTGACAGGGTCCTCTGGAGCCCCTTGGGGGGGGTCTGGGGGGGGGTAAGAGGTGGGTGAGCCCCTGGTTGTGGTTGAAGCCACATTAGTCATGGTTGGTCCCCCATTGGGCATGGTTGAACCATCCCTGTTCATGGTTGAACCCCCATTGGGCATGGCTGAACCATCCCTGGTCATGGTTGGACCCCCTCTGGGCATGGTTGAAGCCCCCCCCAGTTGTGTTTGGAGCCCCATTGGTCATTGTTGAAACCCCCTGGTCATGGCTGAACCCCCCCCCGGTCATGTTTGGAGCCCCATTGGTCATGGTTGGACCCCATTGCTCATGGCTGAACCCTCAGTCATGGCTGGACCTCACTGGTCATGGTTGAACCCCATTGGTCAAGGCTGAAGCCCCCCCGGTCATGTTTGGAGCCCCATTGGTCATGGTTGGACCCCATTGCTCATGGCTGCACCCTCATTAGTCATGGTTGGACGCCACTGGCGATGGTTGGCCCCCCCGGTTGTGTTTGGAGCCCCCTTGGCCATGGCATTCCTGGCTTACCGGGGCACGCTCCGGCTCCGGGCTGGTGGTGTCCATGATGATGAGCTTCTTGAGGTCATCCTCAATGGTGGACTTGTAGCTCCTGCGGGGCGAGCGCAGGTCCCGCAGCGATGCGCGGAGCCGGGGCTGCCCAAAGACGTTCTTGGGGGTGGCCTCCACCTGCCTGGGGGGGCACACAGAGATGGGACCCCCCTGGACCCCAAAATCACCCCCTCATCACCCCATCATCAACCCAACATCACCCCATCATCATCCCAACATCACCCTATCACCACCCCAATATCATCCCAAACATCATCGTCCCCATCATCACCCCCAAAATCACCCATCATCACCCCAACATCATCAACCCAACATTACCCCATCATCATCCTAACATCATCACCATCATCCCATCATCTTCATCATCATCACACCCATCATCATCATCATCACCCCATCATCATCCCCAAAATCACCTATCATCATCATCCCAATATCACCCCAACATCATCAACCTAACATCACCCCATCATCATCCCAATGCCATCATCATCCCATCATCATCATCCCCATCATCTTCATCTTCATCACCTCCGTCATCATCATCCCCAAAATCACCTATCATCATCAACCCAACATCACCCCAACATCAACCCAACATCATCATCATCCATCATCATCCCATCATCATTATCCCAGTATCACCTCAACATCAACCCAACATCACCCTATCATCACCCCAATATCATCCCTAACATCATCACCCCCATCACCCCCAAAATCACCCCTCATCATCACCCCAACATCATCAACCCAACATCGCCCCATCATCATCCCAATGTCATCATCATCCCCATCACCTTCATCATCATCACCGCCATCATCATCATCCCAACATCACCCCAACATCATCATCATCCCCATAATCACCCAACATCATCACCCCATCACCTTCTGTGGTCCTACCCCCACCCCCAGCACCTACGATTGGGTCCTGTCCCCCCCAGCACCCACTTTTGAGGCTCAGGCTTCTCCTCAGCCCTTTTCCAGCCTGTGGCTTGTTTATTCCTGACCGGCTGCTTGGAAAAGAAGGATTTAGGGATGGAAGCCGAGAGCTGGGCCCCCCCCCGGGGGGCTTCAGTTGGGGGGGTGCCATAGCCAGGATACCCCATCCGTGGGTTGGAGCTACGGGGATGAAAGCTCATAGTTAGCATGGGGATGTGGGTACACCCCCCCCATAAAAATGGGGTGGCCCAATATGGGAGGGGGACACCCCTATTTGGGGGGGGCTCACCTGGGCTGCGGGGGGGTCCCTGCTTTGTGCCTATAGCTTGTGCTGGGGGGCGATGGGTCCCTCTTGGTGGTGGTGGTGGTGGCATCATCCCCTGGAGCCACTATGGGTTTGGGGCCCTTATCCCTTTGGGATAAGGGGCGGGGGGGTTTGGGGGTGTCGATGCCGCTGTCGTTGGAGCTGCCTTTGGTGAAAGGATCTGGGAATTCGGCGCCCTCGTTGGGATCGGGAATGTCGAACCAGCGCTCATCACTGGAGGTGGTGCTGGAGAGCGTGGTGGTGCTGGAATGGCTGGAGTATGGCGCCTCACCCTATAGGACACCTATGGCATCACCATGGCCTTCCCTAAACCCCCATTGGGATGCAATGGGATCATCCCAGCGCCTCACCTTGGAATGCCGCTTGGGAGAATCCATCCCGGCCGGCTCCTGTTTGCTGCTCCTCCTGCCTGTTGGCAAGCGGGGCTGCGCTGGGACGTGCCAGAGGGGCTCTGCAATGAGCCCCCGTTGGGTTGGTGTCACCATAGGGGCCACGGGGGGGGCCACCGGGGTCACCGTACCCGGGTTGTGCCGCTCCATGGTGCTCTCGTGGCTGCTGACCCCCCCCGATGAGGAGTCACCATCGGGTGGCTCCGAGGCTGCCACAAACCTGCAATGGGAATGGGGTCAAACCACCCCAAAACGGTACCAATCCCCCCCCCCACCATGGGTGCCACCCATCCTGATGGGACACGGGGGGGGGGTCCTCACGGTGTCACCCACCTCTCTGGGGATGGTTTATAGCGGGTGAAGGTGCTGCCCGGTGCGGAGAAGCTGCCCGATGGCTGCCGGTACGGCTGCGGCCGCTCCGATGGGGATGAGGAGGAGGGATGTGGGGTCTCCGGGAAGCTCAGCGGCCTGGCTCCATGGATCCATGTGGGAAAAGGCAGGGAAGCAGAGCATGGGTTGGGGTGGGAAGGACCTGAAGGCCTTCCAGTTCCAACCCCCCTGTCATGGGTAGGGACACGTCCCGCTCCAACAGCTCCATGTCCTTCCGTTGCGGACACTGGATGCAGTACCCAAGTGGGATATCACCAGAGCAGAGGGCCAGGATCCCCTCCATCATCCTGGTCGTGATGCAGCCCAGGATCTCCACTCGGATACTGCTTCCAGCTCTGGTGTCCTCAACATAAGGAGGACATGGAGCTGTTGGAGCAAGTCCAGAGGAGGCCATGAAGATGAGCAGGGGCTGAGCAGCTCCCATAGGGAGCCAGGCTGGGAACACTGGGGCTGGAGAAGAGAAGCTGCATGGAGACCTCCGAGCAGCTTCCAGTGTCTGAAGGGGGCTACAGGGATGCTGGAGATGGGACCATCCGCAGGGATTGGAGCCACAGGACCAGGGGTGATGGGCTCAAAGTGGAAGAGGGGAAGTGCAGGCTGGAGATAAGGCAGTGAGGGTGGTGGGACACTGGGATGGGTTGAATGGAGAAGTGGTGAATGCCCCATCCCTGGCAGCGTCCAAGGCCAGGGGGGACAGGACTTGGGCAACCCCGGTCTAGTGGGAGGTGTCCCTGCCCATGGCAGGCGGTTGGAGCTGGGTGAGCTTAAGGTCCTTTTCCGACCCAACCCATTCTGTGACTGTATGAGAGGGTGGTGGTGATGGTGCCACTGTAATGGTGCCATGGTGATGGTGCCGTGGTGATTGCATCATGGTGATGGCGCCATGGTGTTGGTGTCATGGTGGGGGTGCCATGGTGATGGTGCCACGGCGATGCAGCCATGGTGGGGGTGCTGCGCTCACTCACCTCTTGCCATGGGGCGGCAACACCGCCTGCTTGCCGGGGCGGCCGTGGGGCGCTGTGGGGCCGAGGCTGGTGCTGTGGGAGGCCGAGGAGCTCCATTGCCAAGCGGCGCTGCTGCGGTACGGGGGGCGCGCCGGGCAGCCCCCCCGCTCCGGCTCCTCCCTGGGCTCCGCGCTGCCCAGGGACACGCACTCGGACCAACCCCTGCCGAGCACAGGGAGTGGGGCTCAGGGCAGGGAGCTGGGGGCAAACGGCACTTAGGGGGCAGACAGCCACAGGGATTGGCACCTATGGGGCATGGAGCCACAGGGATCAGCACATATGGGGCATGAAGCAATGGGGATCAGCACTTATGGGGTATTGAAGCAATGGGGATCAGCACTTATGGGGCATTGAAGCAATGGGGATCAGCACTTATGGGGTATTGAAGCAATGGGGATCAGCACTTAAGGGGTATTGAAGCAATGGGGATCAGCACTTATGGGACAGGGATCAGCTCTTATGGGGCACCCAAAGGCAGCCAGTGCCATGGGCAGTGCTTTAGGCCCCCCAGCAATGTCCTTCCTGTAGCTCTTTAAGTCCTCAGTACCAGGGACCAGCACACGGTGGTGACCAGCAATGGAAAACTGGGATACCCCACCCTCAAATCCCACTGGGAAGGCTCCACACCCGCTGGGCACTCTATTGCCCAACACAAAGGGGATGTTCTCCCACTGGTGCCAACTGGAAGACATGGGCTCCATGGAGGACCATCCCCAACCTAACTGGAAGACATGGGCTCCATGGACGACCATCAACAACCTAACTGGAAGAAGACATGTGCTCCATGGAGAACCATCAACAACCTAACTGGAAGACATGGGCTCCATGGAGGACCATCATCAACCTAACTGGAAGACACGGGCTCCATGGAGGACCATCACCAACCTAACTGGAAGACATGGGCCCCATGGAGGACCATCACCAACCTAACTGGAAGACATGGGCTCCATGGAGGACCATCACCAACCTAACTGGAAGACTTGGGCTCCATGGAGGACCATCACCAACCTAACTGGAAGATGTGGGCTCCATGGAGGACCATCGCCATCACCACCATCACCTACCTCCGAGGAGCCCCGTCCTCATGGGGCGGGACGATGACCACCTTGACGGTGACGGAGGTGCGGAGCAGGTCGATCATCTGGTCGTGGTTGAGCGTGACCACGGCCACCTTGCAGATCTCCACCAGGCGGCTGCCCTGCCGCAGGCCCGCTTGCCAGGCGAAGCCATAGTCCTCCACCTCGGCCACTGTCCCATCGTACTTGACGTGGAAGCCCAACTGGCCCAGCCCGTTCCTCCTCAGGGTCATGTCCACCGTCTCGCAGCCATCCGTCATCACCTTGGGAAGGGGGAAAGGATGGGGTTGGAGGCCTAAAATCCTCCTGGTGGTGTTCCTGGATCCACATCCCAGCAAGAGACAGCCTCCAGAGTTAAGGCTGGAATGGACCTGGAGATGATCCAGTTCCATAGGTGTATTCCATAGAGGAGATTGCTCCAAGCAGGGCTTGGGGCACTGCCAGTGATGGAGCAGCAAAACCATCTCCATTTCAGCCATTCCCAGTCCCACCACCCTCACTGGGAAGAACTTCCCTATATCCAACCCCAAATTCCCACCACCCTCATAAGGAAGAACTTCCCTATATCCAACCTCAACTTCCCACCACCCTCACAGAGAAGAACTTCCTTAGATCCAACCTCAACTTCCCACCACCCTCATAAGGAAGAACTTCCCTATATCCAACCTCAACTTCCCATCACCCTCACTGGGAAGAACTTCCCTATATCCAACCCCAACTTCCCACCACCCTCACTGGGAAGAACTTCCCTATATCCAACCCCAACTTCCCACCACCCTCATAAGGAAGAACTTCCCTATATCCAACCTCAACTTCCCATTCACTGGGAAGAACTTCCCTATATCCAACCCCAACTTCCCATCACCCTCCTAAGGAAGAACTTCCTTATACCCAATCCCATCACCCCCCATCCAAGCAGCACTTCCACAACCTCTGCCCGTGGTTTTCCACCTGGAGACCCACCTTCAACCTCTGCACGATCTCCTTGATGTCCTCAGGACCCCCCTCCCCGGCCCGGATGAAGATGTGGTCCCCTCGGCCATAGAAGATCTTGATGGTGGCTGCATCCGCGGTCCAGCCGATGACGTCCCCGCAGAAGCAGTTGAAGACCACCTCTTTAGCTCCCAGATCCAGGAGGACCACGAACTCATTGGAGATTCCCAAAGCACAAGAGATCTCGGCTCCACGGGCAAAATCCAGCGCGGAAACGCGCCAGGAGATGGCCCCAGCGCTGTGCTGCTCGGCCCCAACTCGTGCTTTGGTCTTCTCCTTCTTCTTGGAAGCCAAGGAGATGAGGTTGAACTTCCCGGTGGAGTCGATGGGAGTGTTGGTGACCCAGTTCTCGGCCAGGTCCTTCAGGTATTCCCGGCGTGTCCTGGTGGCCATGGTGTGGAACTTGTCCGATTTGTGAGCCGCAGTTCTCCGCGTTGATCACCTTGGCCAAGAGGAACTCTCGGAAGACGTCGGATTTACGGAAGGTGACGCCGTTGGGAATGGGGGGACCAAAGGAAGGGACGTCCTTGGATCTGGTGACGGCCACGCTTGGGAAGGAATGGAGCAGGGAAGGTGGTTAAGGGGGCTAAAAATCATGGAATTCCCACTCAGGGTTGGGATTGAGGTCCCTTCTTGCCCACTCCGAAGGGAGAAGCTCCATGTCTCCTCTTTCAAGAGGGGGAATTTGGGATGTGGTGGCCAAATCCAGCTGGAAGCTCACCTATAGGAGACGTTCTCCGTGCAGGGATTGTGGGCTCGGACAATGATGAAGACGTGCTGGAAGTGGGAACGGATGTTCTGAGGGGTGAAAGGCAACGCTCCAGGTTCTTGGAAGATGATGGTGACGATGTCATTCCCGATGTGCCTCTTCCTCAGCAGCTGGAAGAGAGAAGACAAAGGAGAAGTGCAAATCCATATGGATGGAGGGGAGGGAGAAGCTCAACAAAGGTGTTGCTGGGGATGGAGGGGGTTACCTGCTGCCTGTTGTTGGGAGTGTAGGGAAGCATGGTGGACACATGGAACATGATCTCATAGTCCTGGTACGTGGTGTAGAGGGAATGGGTCCCGGTGGAGTCGGCTACAAGGGTGACAGAGGGCCAAGTGAGCGGTGGCGGCAGCATCTCCGGCGTCCCCATGGTGCCACCCCGTGTCACTCACTCTTGGTGTCCAGCTGGGCCGCGTACTTGCTGAAGGCCTTGAGGCAAACCTTCTCCCCCAGGAGCATGAGGAACTCCTCGAAGGGGG
Source organism: Myiopsitta monachus (assembly GCA_017639245.1). Taxonomy (NCBI): domain Eukaryota; kingdom Metazoa; phylum Chordata; class Aves; order Psittaciformes; family Psittacidae; genus Myiopsitta; species Myiopsitta monachus. Next base: position 3,152,704 of record CM029938.1, on the reverse strand, counting down.
GACCGGCCTCCTCGTTGTTGTACATCTCCTCCTCCAAGCTCTGCCCGGCTTTGCAGTAGAGAATTCCCACCTTGTGCCTGCGGCAGAGCTGCGGGAACACCGGAATCAACCCCGTGTCGGATCCCACCGGCTCCAGGAGCTCCAATTCCCACCTCTACTCACCCCTTGCTCATCCAGCTTGAGGAGCTGCTCGGTGACCTTGGGCGTGCTGAGGGCCAAGCGCAGGCAGTGGATGTTGAGCTCCGGAATGACGTATTCCAGAGCATCCTTCAACGGGAGGCCCCGCACTGTCCCGTGCTTGGTGGTGGTGGGGGTGGCATCTTCCAGGATGGAGCCACGGAGGGTGATGAGCTGGGAAAGGAGGCGGAAAGACCAATCACAATGGGATAAGCAGGGATGGATCCAGCTTCCCAATCCTGGGGTTGCGGTATCCCAGCAGGATGCGGTACCTCACTGGTGCGGAAGATGATCCTGTACTGGTACTGGGGGCCGTGGTCCTTGTGGTCCTCCAGCTTCTCCCGCTTGATGCTGACGGCCACTGGGCCGAGCTTCTCATCCACTCCAAAGTAATTTGAGTGTTCTACCAGGAGGAAAAACAGGGATGGAGGAGAAAAGGAGGATCGGGAGCATCGGGATGAGCTGGGAACCCCCTTGAGACCCCCCCCCCGCCCCAGAACCCACCTTTGCCATGGAAGTGGTCGCGGTAGTAGCGAGCCCCGAGGTCCACGTGCTCCACGCTGTAGTGCTTGAGGCGGTTGGGGTTCCTCTGCAGCTCCTTGGGTACCTCCAGCACCGAGATAGCAGCGTTGGTGGGCCGGAGATCAAGGATGGGCTCCGGGAAGCTCCCATCGGATACCGGGATGACCGGAGATCCTCCGGAAGCTTTGGAGAAGCTGACGTTGCGCTCCCCGGCACCGCCGATCTCATTGCGGAAATGGGGACAACTGAGGAGCAGCTCATTGCTGGTGTTGTCCCCAAGGTCGTGCTCCAAGTTCTCCTTCGAGTTGGGATCCTCAGTGCCGGAAAAGGCCGGATCCGAACCCATTCCCGACGGAGCGGCCGAGGCGGCCGAGGCGCCCGTGGTGGTGTTGCGGCGTTGGGCCACCACCACCCGGTTGGTGGCCACGGCGTTGAGGTCGAAGAAGATGCTTTGAACATCGTAGTGGGCAAAGCTCTTTTGGCACCACCAACTCCTGCCCGGCTCCGGCGGCCGCGGCTCCTCCGGCTCCGCATCATTCCGGGCGCTCCGGAGCTTCCTGAAGATGGATTCGGCACCGGCGTCGCCTTTGGGACATCTCCGGCGTGGTTTCTCCTTGGATTGGGTCAACGGTTCATCCCGGGCTCCATTCCTACCATCTGCTTTGATCCCGGGGTACGATCCCGCAGGAAAACCGGCTTCTCCAAGACGCTCCGGGGTCACCGCTCGCCGCTCCGGCTTCTTGGTGCGGAATTCATTGAGCATATCAAAGAAGCTTTGCTCCGAGATTCCCTGGATGTCAATGGAGGAGGTGCTGCCGTATTCCCGGAATATCCCACCTCCTCCTCCCAGTTTGGCTCCTCGGGGTTCCGTTGGCTCCTCGGGATCACACTCACTCAACGTCACCTCACTGCTGCTCCGGTGCCGCAGCGGTGCCAAACCCTTGGCCGGGGATCGAGGCCATCCCTCTTGGAATTCCACATCCTTGGAACGCCGCCGCGCCAGGCGCTGCAGAGCTTTAAAGCCCGCGACGCCCGCCAGGGGCTGCTGCCCGATGGGGACCACATTCCGGCTCCAAGGAGCATCCCGGCTTCCCGCTGCTTCCCGAGGCGGCTCCTTGGGGGGGTCCCTCTTGGGGGGCCACTCGGCAATGCGGGCACGAACCCCCATTTTGGGGACAGGGACCATGCGGGGGGGGTCACCCCCAGGAGGTGCCACCATGGGGGGTGCTGGCACCACGTTGCCATTGGGCACCCAAAAGGGCGATGGGGACCCATCGGTGTCCTCATGGCACGGCAGGCGGTGGGAGCTCATGGTCCGGTGACAGGGATGAAGCCACTCATTGCCACTGGAGCCATGCCGGGAACGCCGCTGGGATCCCGCAGGATGGGAATGCTGGGAGGGCTGGGAATGCCGCGGGGCATGGTGGGTGGTGCTCAGAGCTGATGGGACATCCTGGGGTGGGGATAGAGAAGAGGGTGAGGTAGGGTTGGAGGGCGAGGGGGGCACCAGTTTGGGTTGGGAATGACCATTAACGGTCCCTCTGATCCACGGGATGGGGTTGTAACTGGAATCATGGAGTCACGGGATGGGTTGGGATGGGAAGGAGCTGGAATCATCCAGATCCGACCCATAGGACACCGTCCATAGGGCAGGCTGCTCTTTGGACACCTCCAGGGATGGAGCATCCCAACCTTCTCCATCCAACTCAGCCCAGTGTCCCACCACCCTCATGGGGAAGAGCTTCATCCCAAGATCCCATCCAACTCTTCCAGTTCCTCCTCATCCCATCCCCCCATCCCATCGCCAAAGCCCCTCTCCAGGTCTCCGGTAGCTCCTTCAGGCACTGGGAGCTGCTCTGAGGTCCCTATGGACATAGAGATGAAGCAGCAGGAGGAGGTTTGTACCCATGAGGATATGGAATTCCCGGGATGCTCCTCCCAAAACATAGGATGTGGGAGCATAAACCTGCAGCCAGGGATGATGGGATCCCCCTTCCCATGTAGTATGATCCCAGCGGGAAGGATTCAGGGCAACTTTTTTGCTTCCCTACGGAAGAACTTGTCATTCCCCTCCTTTTTTAATGGATCGGGAGCTACTTTTGATGGAAAACCAGGAGCAGTTCCGCATTTCCCATCAGCAGCTCCATGTTTTGGGAATATCCCCCCCCCACCTTTTCCTTCCTGGAATCTCCCTCAACTTGGCATTTCCAGCCCCCACTATCAAGTTTGGGAAGACCAAAAGTGCCAGAATGCCTCCGTTATCCAGCAGGAACCCATCCGAGAGGGAATCTCATCCTATTCCCTAGGAAATGTGGGAAAAGCCTCCCCCCCTCCAGGCTCTATGTGCCAAAGGGAAGCAGAAGGAGCCGTAAGGATTCATTGCAGGGATTTAAGGGGAATCCCGGTGGATTCTCCGACACCGGATTCACCAACACCGATGGATCCCAAACCATTCCAAGGCATCCCAGAGGAGGGATGAGCACCACCCCACCTGCTCCATCACCCCCTTGGGATGTCCTTTGGGATAAGGAATGAGGGAAAAGGCTTCAACCCCACCCCCCCCCCCCGCCCCCTCCCAGATAGATCCTGCTCCTGCAGCTGATCCCGCTCCTCCAGTTGATCCCAAAGCTGGGAATGTTGAGGCCAATCCTGCTGCATTTGCAGGAGCAGGACCCAACCCTTTCCCTGCTAATGAATAACCAGATTGGTTTTAATGGTTAACCACAGGCTTTGCTTTGGGATGTGGGATGGGATTTAACCCCTTCCCAGCTTTATCCCACCCAATTCCCACTAAAACCTGGGATTTAACCCTCCCATAGGGGCCTTTCCGCTTCCAGCTTGATCCCAACTCATTCCCAAATCCACCACAAGCTTCTCCTCCCTTCCTCAGTGCTTCCCACAGGGAATAAAGCACCATCCCAGGCTCCCTTTGGGATGAAACAGTCCCCAGAAGACTCTTTGGGATAGGGGGTGTTTCCTGGTTTTCCCAATGCTTATCCAAAGGGAAAGGCAAGGGTAATCAGGGAAGCAATTAAAGGAAAAGGTTGGGAATTCTGGGCTTAATTAGGGGGCAGTTAAAGCCCAATAATCATTAGTGGGCAATAAGGACACCATTCATTATCCCAAAGGGAAAATGGGAATATAAGAAGGGATCTATCCCAACCTGGCCCTTGATCCCGGTATTATCTGATGAAGACGGGATAATAAACACTATTCCAACATAAACACAGTTGGGAATAGAGGCCAATTCCTACTTGCCTGGATTCCCGAGGCCGGGATCTCTGGGATAGCAGCGTCTATGGATGAGGTTGGCAAATTCCAAAGGAATTATTATCCCAAAGGAGGGAGCTTGTCACACCCCCTGGTGTATCCCTTTCCTTGGGATAAATCCCTGCCTGTTGATATCCAAACAAGTCCGGTGAGGCCGGGATGTCAGGATGAAGAAGAGGGATGGGAAGGAGGAAGAGGACGTTGCTATGGCATTCCCAGCTCCAAGCTTGAGGAGGAATCCTGGGAGAAGGAAGAGAGGAAGGGTTTAAAGGGATCACCCTACTCCCAATGGAATGCCGACAGATCCAAGCGCCACCCCAATGGCCTCAACCACATCGGGATTCAGGATGGATTCGGGATTGCTGCTCCACGAAATCCAACGGGAAAAGGCCACGAATGTGGTTGGAAGTTGTTAAAGAGCCTCAAAATCCCCCTCCAATCCCATTAAATAACCCAGGAGCCAAGGAAAACTGGGATAAAAGGGAAGGAAAAGGCAAGTCCCAACGTGCAGGAGGCAGCGGGGAGCGCTGCCAGCTCCGTACCCGCCTCACGGGTACACCCCCCCCCAAAACAAGCCCTTTCCCAGGCCCAAAAAGCCCCATTTTGAACCCAAAACAAGGCCGAAGAATTCCCACCTTTGGGAATCTGGGTATTGCCCCAGCCCTAGGGGTGAAACGGGGGTTTTGGGGGGGAAATGAGGTTTTTTGGGGGGAGAAAATGGGGGATTTGGGGGGAAATGGGGGGGGTGGGGGTAAAAAGGGGCTTTTTTAGGGGGGAAAGGGGGGTTTGGGGGAGGAAAATAGAGGTTTTTGGGGGTAAAAGGGGTTTTTTTGGGGGGAAAAAAGGTTTTTTTGGGGGGGAAATGGGGGTTTGGGGAGAGGAAAATGAGGGTTTTTGGGGGGAGAAAATGGGGGATTTGGGGGGAAAATGGGCATTTTTTGGGGGGGAAATGAGGGTCTCAGGGGGAAATGGGTTTTTTGGGGGGAAATTGGAGGGTTTGTGGAGGAAATAGGTTTTTTTTGGGGTAAATGGGAGTTCGAGGATGGTTCTGGGGGGGTCTTTGGGGGATGAAATGAGGTTTTGGGGCAGTTCTGGGGGTATTTGGGGCAGTTCCGGGTGTTTTTCAATGCCAGAATTCCAACGGGATGCTTTGGAAAGGGGGATTCGGGAGCCACAGCGCAGCTTCACCTCAACAAAGGGTTGAATTTACGATTCCCATTGAGTTCTGGCCCAAACCCACCGTGTGGTGTCCCCCCCCAACCCAAACACCCCCCACCCCCCGATCCCTATGGATTTACCTGCCGCAGCCCCTCCTGGTCCAGTGCTGAGGGAGGAAAAGAGGGAATAGATCCTTAAACAGCGAGAAAGTTGGGAAACAGCCTCGGGGGGGGGGGGGGGCACCCAATACCCCCCCCATAGGACCTGTGTGTGTGTGTGTGTGTGTGTCCCACAGCGCGGAGGCCGCTGGGAGTTGTAGTCCGTCCCCCCCCACGGCCTAGGCCTCCGGCCGTACCCCGGCACTACAACTCCCGGCAGCCCCACACAGGAGAAGGAAGCGGGGACCCGGAGCTTGGCCGGGGACACCTCCCGTTACCCTCCAGGCCCCGGGCCCGGGCCTTGGCCCGATCGGAGCTCAACGACGGCAGCGGCAGAGCCCCGTTCCCCGTCCGTCCCCCCCGAGCCTCAGAGGGGGACTGAGGGAGTGAAAGGGGAGGGGGGGGGGGGTTCTCACCCGGCGGCGCGAGCGCGCGGACCAATCGGGGGGCGGCGGCGCGGGAGGGCAGCGCGCGGCGGCGGCGGCGGCGGCGGAGGGAGGGACTTGGAGGTGAGGGGGGGGCGTGGCTTCTGCGTACCCAATCAGAGAAGGGAACGGGGGGATGTTATTTGCATACGGGGAGGGAGGGGCGCGGTGGAGGGTGGGGGGTGGGCGGGGCTCCGCCCACGCTGGCGGCTGATTGGACGACATTTGCATAAAGGGCGCGGACGGGAGCGGTTCCCGCGGGTAAAAGGTGGGTGTGATGAGTGTGTGGGGCCTCAGTCCTACGGGAGCCGCTTTCGGCCCCCATTGGCCTCTGTGGTAGCCTCGGGGGGGGGGGGGGGGGGGGGTGTCTTTTGGGATCACGATGGTGCTTTAGGAGGTCACTGGGATGCCCTCTATAACCGGCCCAGGTAGGCACTGGAAGCTGCTGTGGGTCCCTTGGGAAGGACTGGGACCCCTTGGGAGCGACTGGGAGTCCCTGAAGGGGAACTGGGAATATGCCAGAGCCTTTGGGGGTCAACTGGGAACACCTGGGAAGCCATTGGGAGTCCCTAGGAGCTACTGGAGGTAACTGGGAACCCCTAAAGGACACTGAGAACCCTTCTGGGGGCACCTGGGACCTCATTGAGAGCCTTTGGGAGTCCCTAGGAGTAACTGGGAAGCCCTAAAAGCAGCTGGGAAGTGTTTGGGGTTCTCCGTCCCCACTTCCCTATTCCTTTACCAGATCCGTATCCTGATGTTCTTCCAGCCCAGGAACCCGGCAGCAAAGAGCAGCGGCGTTGGAAAGCGAAATGGTCCAAACCCCACCCCTCCCATGTCCGTAGGGAATGTTGTCTCGGCGATCCCAATCCAGCCAATCCCAAGCTATCAACAAAGCCCCAAGCCCGGCCCCTCGCCGTGGAATTCGCTGCTCAATCCTATGGAACGCGCCCAATGACAGCGCTTGGCCCTGCCTATTCCTGCCTGTTCCTCGCCAATCCCAAACGGAGCCTCCTCCCCGGCTCAACCAGTTTGGAACTGGGATGCAGAGGACCCCGGGCTGGGCCGGGCCTTGGGCTGCCCGGTGGCGCCGGCTCCGCGTTGGGTTTCACCGAGGGCGAAATGCAGCCTAAATAGGGCAAAACTGGTGATTTTGGGGGTGATTTCTTCCTGTTTCCCTGCAATCCTGATGCTTATTAAATAGGATTTTCCCTTTTCCAAGGAAATCTGTTTAAATGAGTGGGAAATACGGGAAGTGCATCATCTCCGTGTGACTTGCACCAATATCAGCCCCACTGCGGGATAGATAATTGGGGGGGAGGAGGGGGGGCTTCCTCCCATCCCAGGGTTTATCCCAACTTTATCCCATTAGTGATCATGAGGAGTAGGGAATTAATGGGAGGAAATGAGCCGGTGGCACCAGAAGGATGGATCTGAGGGGATGCAGGGGACCATCAAAGGGGGTTCAAGGGGGGTGGGCGTGGTCAATGCAAATGAGGCATGGAGGGGCGTGGCTTATGTGACTGAAGGCGGTGTGAATGCCATTCTATTGGCAAGTGGGTGTGCTGTATGCTAATGAGGGGGTGGGGCCGATCAATTGGCATGGTCTATGGCCATACATGGGGAAGGAGGAGTGGTTTATGCTAATACAGCTGCATGCAAATATATGAAGGAGGCGTGGCTTATGCTAATACATTGCTATGGGGCTGTTTTGTGTGCAAAAATAGACTTCTGGGGCGTGGTCGATGCTAATATATGATCTGGTGGGCGTGGCTTATGCTAGTATGAGCACACAGCGTGTGTTTTATGCTAATATATTTATATAGGGGCGTGGTTTATTGCTATGGTGCCATGGTGTGTGCTCAAATAGACTTAGGAGGCGTGGTGTATGCTAATATGGCCGCGGAGGGGCGTGGCACATGCTTATAAGGGCCTGAGGGGGTGTGGCTTACCCTAATATAGCCATGGTGGGGTGTGGTGTGTGCTTATAAGAACGTGATGGGGGCGTGGTTTATGCTAATATAGCTGCGGAGGGGCTTGGCTCACGCTTATAAGGGTATGAGAGGGCGTGGCTTATGCTACTATAGGGATGAGGGGCGTGACGTATGCTAATATAAGGCTGAGAGGGCACAGCTTATGCTTATAAGGTTATGAGGGGGCGTGGTTTATGCTAATATATGCGCTGAGGAGGCTCGGCTCACGCTTATAAGGGCCCGAGGGGGCGTGGCGTGTGCTAATACGAGCGCGGAGGGGCGTGGCGTATCCCAAATAAGGCGCGGAGGGGGCGTGCCCTTCCCTTTACATGGCACCCGGGCGTGCCCTTCGCCATATATGGCTCGTGGGCGTGCCCTATGCTAATACCGCCCCGCGCGGGGGGTGTTTGTGTGTGTGTATTTCTCACCCCCCCTTTCCCCGTACCCCCCCCCCATTCCCATTCCCGTACCCCCCCCCTCCTCCTTTCCGTGTCCCATGGGTTGCCCCGTTCCGCGCCTCCCTCCCCGTCCCTCCGTTTCGGCATCGGCTCTGGGATCAGGCACCGCGTTGAACCTCTAAGTGTCGGTGCCCGGCGGGGTCCTCGCGTTGCGCCGCCCGTGCGGGGATGTCCGGGAGACCCCGCGCCGGGCGCTGCTCAGACACCACGGTGAGTGCCTCACAATGCAGCGATTTCGCCTTAAATCGCTTTAACCGCGGCCGAGGCCGCCGCGGTCGCTTCCCCCCCGGGCACGGACAACGCCGCCGCCGCTCCCCCGCTCCCTGCGCCTCTCACCCCGCACCCTCCGAGCCTCACAGACGAGGCCCGGCCCCGCCGCTTCACCCCCCCCCCCACCACCTCCTCTTCCCTCATCCCGCTCCTCCTTCCTCCCGCTCCCGGACCGGTGTCTTCCTCACGGTGCGGGCACGGTTGGGTCGTGTGCGTGTGTGTGTGTGTGTGTGTGTGTGTGTGTGTCCCCTCAGTCCAACCCGCACCCCAAAATCCCTCTATTCCGACCCAAAATCCCACCTATTCCAACCCCAAAATCCACCTATTCCAACCCAAAATCCCCCCATTCCGATCGGAAATCCCCCCTCTTCCGACCCAAAATCCCCCAGTTCCAACCTAAAATCCATCAATTCCAGCCCGAAACCCCTCAATTCCAACCCAAAACTCCCCAATTCCAACCCAAACCCCCTCTATTTCAACCCAAAATACCCCGATTCCAACTCAAAATCCCTCAATTCCAACCCAACCCCCCCCCCCCCAATTCCAACCCAAAATCGTCCTTATTCCAACTCAAAATCCCCCCTATTCCAACATAAACCCCCTCCCAATTCCCACCCGTATCCCACCGGGAAGCGCCTTATCCTGGAGGAGCAGAAGGATAAGGGAAAGGGGGTGTGAACGGTTGGGTGCCCCCCACCCCGCTCCTCCTCTTCCCATGGGATGCACACGGGTGGGAAGCGGAAGATCGGGGTTACCCCCCCCCCATCCCCAATCCCCCGTTACCGGGGTGTCACTGGAAAACCGGGAATGCCGCGCTCCGGCCTAGCAGTGCCAAGCGGAGCCATTCCCGATCCTGGGGATCATTGCTCCTGGGTGGGATCTTGGGATCGACGTGGCTTTTGGGATGCTTAAATCCCCCCCCCCCCCCCCGAGCTGAATAAAGGACATTGGCTGCTCCTCAAACCCTTCTTCTAGTTGTCATTTCCCTGCTCCGCTCCCAGGTATTCCACCTTTTCCCATGGATCATCCCGGCCGGCCGTAGGCTCCCAAATTCCCGGCGGTGGTTTTCCCTCTTGTTTTCCCTGTATCCCCCTCCCTTCGTAGTGGGTTTTCCTCTTGGAATGCCGCCCGGTTGTGTTGTGCCCCGGAGTTGGGGTTCTTTGATCCCAAGGGAAACTGAGGCAGCTCCAGGGGTTGTGTTCCTGGCGGGATGGGGAAAGGATCTGCTTTGGTGCTGGCGGCTGCGTTGGAGCATCAGGGATTGGGCTGATCTTTGGGTTTATTAGTTATTATTAGCCATTATTAGCTGCTGTTATTAGCTGTTATCAGTTATTATTAGTCTCCTTATTGTTATCATTGTTGTTATCGTTATTAGCAGTATTTGCATCGTTATTAGCAGTATTTGCATCGTTATTAGCAGTATTTGCATCGTTATTAGCAGTATTTGCAGCATTATTAGGACTATCTGCAGCATTATTAGCAGTATTTTAGCATTATTAGGACTATCTACATCATTATTAGCAGTATTTCCATCGCTATTAGCAGTATTTCCATCCTTATAACCAGTGTTGGTATCACTATTAGCAGTGTTCCCGTTGTTATTAGCAGTATTATCATCACTATTATCAGTGTTATCATTGCTATTTCCATCGCTATTAGCAGTATTTCCATCCTTATAACCACTGTTTTTATCACTATTAGCAGTATTTCCATCTCTATTAGCAGTATTAACATCATTATTAGGAGTGTTTCTATCGTTATTAGGCTGCATTTTCATCCTTATAACCACTGTTTTTATCACTATTAGCAAGTATTTCCGTTGTTATTAGCCTTATTAGGATCATTATTAGCAGTATTTCCATCATTATTAGCAGTATTTTCATCACCACCACTATTTACATTGTTAATGCCACTATTGTCATCATTATTAGCAGTATTTTCATTGCTATTAGCAGTATTAGCATCATTTTTGCTGGCATTTTCACCCTTATCAGCAGTATTTCCATTGTTATTAGTAGTATTTTCATTATTACCGGTATTTACACTGTTATGACCAGTACTTTCAACATTAGTAGTATTTTCATTGCTATTAGCATCATTATTACTGGTATTTTCGTCACTATTAGTAGTATTGTCATAATTATTAGTGGTTTCTTCATCACTGTTAGCAGTATTAGCATCATTATTGCTGGCATTTTCGTCATTATTAGTGGCATTTTCGTCATTATTAGTAGCATTTTCGTCATTATTAGTAGCATTTTCGTCATTATTAGTAGCATTTTCGTCATTATTAGTAGCATTTTCGTCATTATTAGTAGCATTTTCGTCATTATTAGTAGCATTTTCGTCATTATTAGTAGCATTTTCGTCATTATTAGTAGCATTTTCGTCATTATTAGTAGCATTTTCGTCATTATTAGTAGCATTTTCGTCATTATTAGTAGCATTTTCGTCATTATTAGTAGCATTTTCGTCATTATTAGTAGCATTTTCGTCATTATTAGTAGCATTTTCGTCATTATTAGTAGCATTCTCGTCATTATTAGTAGCATTCTCGTCATTATTAGTAGCATTTTCGTCATTATTAGTAGCATTTTCGTCATTATTAGTAGCATTTTCGTCATTATTAGTAGCATTTTCGTCATTATTAGTAGCATTTTCGTCATTATTAGTAGCATTTTCGTCATTATTAGTAGCATTTTCGTCATTATTAGTAGCATTTTCGTCATTATTAGTAGCATTTTCGTCATTATTAGTAGCATTTTCGTCATTATTAGTAGCATTTTCGTCATTATTACTAGCATTTTCGTCATTATTACTAGCATTTTCGTCATTATTAGTAGCATTCTCGTCATTATTCATGGTATTTTCATCGTTACTACTGCTATTTCATTGCTAGTAGTATTAGCATCATTAGTATATTATCACCATTATTCCCACTCTTAGCCCCGTTATTCCCACTCTTAGCCCCGTTATTCCCACTCTTAGCCCCGTTATTCCCACTCTTAGCCCCGTTATTCCCACTCTTAGCCCCGTTATTCTCTGAGTAAGTGAATGGAGCCCATAGGGATGTGTTGGATCCTTGGAGTAAGTGGATGGAGCCCATAGGCCTCTGTTGTCTCCCATCCACATGGATGTGCTCCTGGCAGAATTCCCATCAGGAGAGGGTGCTTCCTGCCTGGAATTCCATGCCCAAAGGGATGTGATTCCCACCCCCTTCCCAGTGCTGGGATTTTGGCAATGGGATTCGCAGCTTCCACCCCCTTTCCTGGGTGGATTTGGGCACATTCCTCCTTTTCCCTCTTCTTTCTTCCTGCTCTTTGCTTTCCCAATCCCACCCCTCAATCAACCTCCATTTGTATGCCAAGAACTTGGAATTCCATGGTGGGAAAGAGGCTTTTCCCACCTGGCCCATGGCAGGAGTCAGGATTTCAAATAGACTCTGCTTTTCCCTGCTGGAATGCCCATAGGAATGTGTTGTATCCTTTCCCTGCTGGAAAACCACTGTTCTGATCCCAACACCAGGAAAACAAGGAGTTATGGCTGGAAAACCCCCGGCAACTGCTCCTTGGGCTCTGGCTGAACCGGGAATGGCGTTTCCAGCTCGGGAATAACATTCCTCCTTGGCACAGTGTTTCCCACTTGCAGATCCAATGCTTTGCTTCCCATTGTCTTCCTCCTCCGTAGGGAATGTGAGTCTGGAAGTGATTTTGAGGGAATCGATCCATCCAAAAGCGTTTTCCTGCCGCTCGGAATGGTGGTTTCATGCAAATCGAGGAGGAATTCCTAAAGGGAATGTGGGTGGATTTCGGTTCCTCCAGGAGCAAGGATAGGCAGTGTCCGTCTTTCCGTCCCTACGGATGGGATCCAATGGGCTGGAAGTGCCATGGAAGCTTCCCAAACCTCAGCTACTCGCTGCCAGGAGCTGGGATAACGGTGATGCCAGGATGTGGGAATGCCAATGGGAATGGAGAAGGCACAGCTGGAGACAGTGTTTTCCTCTTGGAATCCTCCCTGTGACAAACTGGGCTCGGAATTCCTGAATTCCATTTGCATTACCAAGCCAGAATTCCTCAGGGCTGGAATCTTCAAGCTGTCAAATGGGTGCAATATTCCCGATATCCAGAGGATTTGGGGTCGTTTTGTTCTGAGAATGGCCCAAACCATTCCCGGGATGGAGAACTGGAGCTCGTTTATAGGGAAGCGCCTCTTCGGGAAGCGATTTCCCTCTCTTTAGGGGCATCTTGATCCCATGGAATTCCCATCTTAAGCCTTTACCTGGCTCCTTTCCAATCCCTATGGTCCCAGTTTGTCCAAGAAGAGGGAAAATCCTTGCAGTTGGAATAACTCAGGAATAAGAGAGTCATTGGTGAGGAGGAATATCCCAGTGGGAAGAGGGGGGTTAAGGAATTCCAGCACCTGGGAATGCTGGTTCAGGTGCTGGGTTTGAGTGCGGCGATGGAGTTGTGCTTCCCTATGGAGCTCTGGCTTGTATTCCAGAGCTTATCCCTGTTGCTGTTCCCTGTTTCTAGATCTCCGGATGAGGTGATGGGGACGGTTTTCCCTATTCCAGATCCATTCTCTCACCTCCCAGGCCTGGAAAACCCAGATGTTCCATTGGATACGAGCGCTTTCCTCTTATCCCGTATCCATGAGGGTTATTCCAAAGAGGAATTATGTGCATAACATGATTCCCACTCTGGCGATGTTGTGCTGGTGCAAGGAGGATTGATGGAATTGTTGGGATGGAGACATGGAAGTACATCCCATCGGGAGAACAGCGGAATGTGGGAGCCTGGATTTGAGCTTTAGTGGTTCAAAATAGCCTGGAATTCCCAAATTTGGAATTTCCAAATCCAGCTGGATCCTTTTGGAAGTTCCTGCCGGAAAAGAGCCCCTGCCACTGTTTATCCCTCAAATAGCTCCCAGTTTCTGGAATTGGGGGGAGGTGTTGTTTCCTATAGGAATGTGAGCATTGGATGGGTTTCCAAAGGGATCCTTCCCTTAAATCCCAGTGGGAGGAGCTGAGGCTGCAGCATTCCCACGGCTCCTCCCACATTGAAATGGAGATTTCCTCCATTCCTGGTGGGATTCCCGGTGGGATTCCTCCTGACTGTGCACATCCCTCAAGCGGGAAATGGGAATTCCCAGCTTTTTCCCTGCTGGAAGATGCTTTTGTTGTAGGGAGGTTTGTCCTTCTCATCTTTCTTTAGCATTATCCATCAGGATGCTGGAAAAAAAAGAAGTGAATACTGGGAATTCCGTATTCCCTTGTTCTTGTCATTCCATGTCTGAGTGATGCTGATGCCCTTTACTACCACCCGGAGCTGTCAAAAACCAGGGAATTCCCATTTTCCCCCCTTTTCTGGCATAGAAGCTGCACATCCTGGGACCTGGAATGAGTCTGGATGTTGGGATAATGGGAATGGGAAGAGAAATGAAGGCTTCTGCTGCTCTTGGTCTTTGGTGGCTTCTTGGGTGGTTTTATCCATGGCCTTGGTAAGCCTGGAATGGGTTGGGATGGGAAGGAGCTGGAGATGATCCAGTTCCAGCCCACTGGAACACCGTCTGTAGGGCAGGTTGCTCCTTGGACACTGTCAGGGATGGAGCATCCCAACCTTCCCCACCCAACCCATCCCCATGTCCCACCACCCTCATGGGGAAGAGCTTTATCCCAAGATCCCATCCAGGTCTTCCTCATGCCATCCCTGCATCCCATGTCCAAAGCCCCTCTCCAGGTCTCCTGATGTTGGGAAGCTCAGAACTGGTCCCAGTGCTCCCATAGGACCCAATGGGGAGCATCCATAGGACCCAATGGGGAGCATCCATAGGACCCAATGGGCTGTTGGTGGCTCCCATTGAGTTCTCCTCAGCCGTCATCCCAAATCCTTCTCCTTGGGGCTGCTCCATCCCTTCTCCTTGGAATTGCCCCAGGAGCAGGAGCTGGTTGGGCTCCAGAGCTGTTCCAGGTGGGATGGATTCCCCATGATGTGCTGTGGGTCCATCACTTGAGTGTCCTGGTTGGCTCTTCCACGATCATGGATTGGTGGATGTTGCGGTTGGGTCTCCATGAAGCCTGGGCTCCTGGGCTTGGAAGCCCCTTTCCAAAGGGGATTTGGGCTTTGGATTTGCCCTGGAGCCGGGAAGCTCCCTGTCTCTGGGTGCTATGGGATGGCCTCAGCTTCCCGAGGGTGATCCCAAAGTTGCTGTCACACATCCCACATTCCAATCATTATTGCTAAGGGTTATCCCAAGAGTCCTTGTTGCTGGTACTGCATCCAAATCACTTCCAGTGGGCTGGAATTCCTAAACCCTCTTCCCTTTCCCGGTGCCGTCACCTTGTCTATGGTTCAGTTTTCCTAATGGCATCATCTGGGAATTGGGAGCAGCAAACTGTTCATGGGGGCAGAATTCTCCCGCCTTGGAGCTTTCACCATTCCCATTATCCATGGAATTCCGTAGCTTATCCTGAACATAATTGCAGTGGAAGTTGGGTTGTCCAAAGGCAGGAACTTCATCCTAGTGGAGCTTCAGTGAGGTGCTCCACTTCCTTGACTTCCATTGACGGGTCCAGCTCTCAGCTTATGGAATTCCACCTTCAGTCCCACCTTCCCAAGGGAAAACACTTCCAAATGCTTTGGCCGTAGGGAAAACAGAGGGATCAAAGCACAAATTGGGCCTGGGGGTGCTGGGATATGGCTGGATCCAGATCCCGGAGGATTCAGGACCACGGTGTGTGTCCATGTGGGTGAAACCAAGCCCCAAATATTCCCGTTTGGATTCTATGGATGCAACTGGGAGAACTGGGGATGGAATCCAAGTGGGGATGGCTTGGGTGACCATAGAGGAGGGTGAGGCTCGGTTGGACACTGGGATGGGGTGTTTGGGATGAGGGAATCCCATGGGATGTAACGTGGTGCCTTTGCTCTTTGCAGTTGACATGGATGATGAAGATGGCCGGTGCCTGCTAGATGTAATCTGGTGAGTAGCTCCCGCAGCTTCGCACATGGAATGGGATGGGAATTCCACCACCCTTGATCCATAGGCACATCCCCAGAGGCCTGAAGTCATCCCAGATCCCAAAATCCCTCCTGGATTGATGGGATTTGCTTCCTTGGGCTGGAGGTTTTCATGGCTCCATGCCATGAAGAAGAGGCTCCACTCATCCCTTGAGCCATTTCCAACATGGATCAATCCCATTTCTCCACTCTTTTGCCATAAAATAGGGACTTTTGGGGATCTCTACGCATTAAGATGATGCCAAACTGTTGGTCAGTGGATGGTCCAATGGGACTTATGGTGATCCAAGGAGCTGTTGGGAATTGGGGCCGGAAGTGTGGTCCCGTGTCCATGTGGTGTCTTGTTTTACAGTGATCCTCAGGCCTTGAACGACTTCCTCCATGGATCTGAAAAGGTGAGAGATGAAAGGTTCCATTCCCAGCCCCTTCCCAATCCATTCCCAAACCTGGAATTGTCCAACGCCTGCCCCAAATCATCCCAAACCCTTCCCAAACCGTTCCCCAAACCCTTCGCAATCGATTCCCAACCCCTTCTGTAAACCCTTCTCAATCCATTCCCAAACCTTTCCCAAACCCATTCCCAAGCCCTTCCCCACCAACCTCCCTTCGTAAAGGGAGTTTTCCTGCGTTAAAACAAGGAGAATTTTCTAAAGTCATTCCCAAATCCGGGATCCTTGGAGTTTTTAGGACCTGGGGGGAGCCCAACCGACGTTCTGGCACCTCTTGGAGGGATTTGGGATCACTTGGAGCTGATCCGGAGTCTGGAAGCGCTCGGTGCTTCCCAGACAGCCCCACAGAGCCATTTTTCCATAGTTTTCCTCATTTTGGGATCCATCTTTTCTCCCCAGAGAGTAAATCCCATCTTTTCCCATTGCAGATTGACAGTGATGATCTCCTGGACAACACCGGAGATGCAGCCAGCTCCTTCTTTGAAGGTGCTGGGGTATGTACTTCCATGGGCACAGTATTCCCTTTGGGAATGTTCCCTTTCATTTGGGGGCGGGTTGGTCATGTCCTGTCTTTATTTTGCTGGGAGTGGGATTATTCCCCAAGGAAACGATGAGCCTCCAAATCCTCTTTTTTGGGGTGGTTCCCCCCCCCAAATTTGGGTTATTTTGCGTGGAATTCCCGAGTTTTTTGGTTCCCCCGTTAATTTCTTCATTCCCAATTATGAGAAATCTTGGCTTAATTAATTCTTAATTAATTCGTAATGATTAATTAAGGATCAGTGTGGTTCTTCCCTTTATTCCTCACCCCTGCACCGCTTCCATTGCCTTCCCCTTTGCTCGTCGCTTGGGCTGGATTCCCACCAGCTCTCCGCGGCATTCCCAAGGCCGCTCCCCCGATGGGATCCCAGTTTGGCTTCATGGAGCTTCTCCATTCACTCTGGGGGGGGTGGTGGCTTCTTCCTATGCCCTCCCCTCCATGAGGATCTCCTCGGATGGGAGATTCCCATTCAAGGGGTGGTGAAGGCATCTCCCTATGCTTGAGCTCAGCGTCTTCTCCTCTCCCAGCTTCACGTCCAGGAGGCCTCTGGGAACCACCTCAGCACGGAGCAGAGCCAACCGGCGGCCAGCGTGGACCTGGACTTCTTAGAAGATGACATCTTGGGGTCCCCATCCAGCGCCGGGGCCAACCTGAGCAACTCGGACCAACCCTGCGACATCCTCCAGCAGAGCCTCCAGGAGGCCAACATCACCGAGCAGACCCTGGAAGCGGAAGCTGAGCTGGACCTGGGTTCCTTCCAGCTCCCCACCCTCCAACCCGTGGTGCAGGCGACGTCTGATGGTACCCCCCAGATCTTCTCTGGTGGGGCCGACCTCATTGGGTTGCAGCAACCCACCGTCCTCACCCACCAAGCGCTGGTGCAGCAGTCGGTGGGGGCTGATGTGGTCAACAAGGCCATCAGCGTCCAGCCCTTCCTCCAGCAGGTTGGCTTGGGGAATGTCACCATCCAACCCATCTCCAACCTTCAAGGTTTGCCCAACGGCAGCCCCAGCGGTACCTTGGGCATCGGGCCCATACAAGTGGTAGGGCAGCAAGTGATGGCCATCAACCAACCGGCCCAGCAGATCATCGCCAAGCAGGTCCAACCATCCCAAGTGGCCACCATGCCCGTTGGGAGCTACATCACCCAACCAGCACCCGAGCAGCAGCAGGTCACCCTGGCCTCGACGGGGGTCTCTCCGCAAGGTGCTGGTCTCGTCATCCAGAAGAACCTGCCCACGGTGGCCACCACGACGCTCAATGGCAATTCCATGTTCGGAAGCGTGGCCGGGACTCAAGGTTCCCAACCTCTCACGGTCACCTCCAACCTGAGCAGCCCTTTGGTGCAAGCCCAGAACTGTCATCATCCATAGGACGCCCACCCCCATCCAACCCAAACCTGCTGGGGTCCTCCAGCAGAAGCTCTACCAGATCACCCCCAAGCCCTTTGCTTCCAACAACACCACTTTGACCATCCAGAACGAAGCTGCCCTCCAGCAGCAGAAGGCCCAACAGAACCTCACCTTCATGGCCAGCAAACCGGGGCAGAACGTGGTCCTCTCGGGCTTCCCCCAAGGGCTTCCAGCCAACGTCTTCAAGCAGCCCCCCCCGCAGCAGCAAGCCCTCAGCAAACCCATGAGCGTCCACCTGCTGAACCAGGGCAGCAGCATCGTCATCCCAGCCCAACACGTCCCTCAGGCCATGCTGCAGGGCCAGAACCAGTTCCTCCTCCCCGGCCAACTCGCTGGTGCCTCCACCGTGCAGCTCCCCCAGCAGCTCTCGGCTCTTCAGGCCAATATGGGAGGTCAGATCTTGACCGCATCCCATCCTGGTGGCCAAGCCCATATCATAACCAGCCAAGGGCCCGGTGGGCAGCTCTTGACCAACCCGGCTTTGCCGGCGCAGCTCCTCACCAACCAGAACATCACCAGTCCGCTGAACCTGGGCCAGGTCCTCACGTCGCAGAGCGCCCATGGCACCGCTCACATCCTCTCGGCACCCATCCAGCTCCAAGCTGGCCAGGTGGGTCAACCGACCCTCTTCCAGATGCCCGTCTCCTTGGCGGGCAGCTTGAGCACCCAAAGCCAACCGGTGATCCAAGGGGTGACGTTGCCCAACCAAGTGGCCATGCTCAACGCCACCGAGAACATGGGGCAAGCGGTGAGCATCCAACCTTCTGCTGCCACCACCAGCCAAAGCCCTGGCCTTGGGCAAGCACAGGCGAGCACCGGCACCAACCTGTTGGCCAGCACCGAGCAGGGGTCCATCCTGACGGTGCAGACCTCCCAGGCTGCTCCTCTCCAGCTCAATGTCCCCTCGGCACCTCCATCCCAACAGCCCGTCACTTCCCAAGCCAGCCCCACGTTGGCTTCCAGCCCGGAGAAGATCATCCTGGGCCAAGCAGGCACCGGAGCCGTCCTCAACCAGGACTCCATGCAGATGTTCTTGCAGCAGGTAAGGAGAGGCTCGTGGTGGTCCTCCAGCTCCATTGAGGTTTGCTTCTCCCAGGTTCTCCCATGGCATCTTGGTCCTTCCTGGGGTGTCTTCCCACCATAAAGATGGGGTTGAGGCCGGTGCCTTGTGGTTGGAAGGAGGAAGCTCATTGATGGGGTGTCCCTCACCCCCCTTCTCCTCCGTGTGCAGCTCAGGGTTGATCCCACCCCACAGCATTGGCTTTTCCTTATGGTTTTCCGCCTCCGTGAGCGTGTTCCAAGGAGTTGGGTGGCTCTAGAAGTGATGGTGGATGGGTCCCACCATGGATGTGTTGGGGCCAGGTTGGAGGTTGTGGTTGTGGGCATCTGCGTTGGGAAGGGCACTGGGGGCGTCTTGGACACCGGATTTGATCCCGAAACTCCTCTTTTGGAAGTCCTTGAGCTATGAGAGGAAGGGATGGGATGAGAGCGGGAGCTCTCCCTATGACTCTCATTGGTGGTCACAGCAGCATCTCAATGGTGGGAAGCTTCAGCTCCCCCTTGGAGCCTGTTGGAGTTGAAGGAACTCACAGACCCCCGGAGATGTTGGGAATCATGGAATTGGGTTGGGAAGGAGCTGGAGATCATCCAGATCCGACCCATAGGGACACCTTCCATAGGGTTGCTCCAGCCTGGCCTGGATGGTGGTGGGGCATCCAAATGTTCTCCATCCAACCCATCCCAGCGTCCCACCACCCTCATGGGGAAGAGCTTCCTCCCAAGATCCCATCCAACTCTTCCACTCCCTCCTCATCCCATCCTTCCACTTCATGTCCAAAAATTCCCATTCTCCTGGAATTGGAATTGCCCCATGGGCAGGCCCTTGCCCTTGGAATTGCTTGAGCTCCATGAGGTTCTCCTGCTCCCACCTCTCCATGTTCCTCTGGATCCCCCTTATCCATGGATCCCACTGTCGCCATTGAACAGCCCCAATCCTGCCTGGCGCCACTTGCTCCCTGTGGCATTCCCAATGAATCCAGGGCAGTGGGAAGAGCACAGGGCCACGCATCGGCTGTTCCTTCATTCCCACTTTTCCCTATGTAGCCCATGGAAGATCCATGGTTTTGCTGGGGTGGGATGGAAAAAACAGGATGCTCCCTCCACAGCTGAAATTCGATGGGAATTTTCTGCTCCATGGCAGGGGTTCACCCCTTGGGCTCCCAAAGCCCAATTCCCAGTGGAATTGGGAATTCCCAGGTCCTGGGGGGGGGGGGGGGGTGTCGGGAATGAGCGAGCTGCAACTGAAGTGGGGCCAAAATCCTTCCCTTTCCCATTGTCCATCCCTCCATCCATCCCTCCATGCATCCCAAGCTCTGGCTGCTCCCGCTTGCTTGCAAGACTAACCCTAAAGCTGCCGCTGTTCCTTCTCTTCCCATTCCAAAGCCTTTATGCCCCCTTTCCCCTCCCAAATCCTTCATTTTTCCATGGAAATCGGGATTTATTAATCGGAGGGGGGATATTTGGAGGTGGAGCGCAATTCCTGGTGGGAATCCTGATACATCCCTCCCTGCTTCACCCTCAAAGCAGCTGTAAAAGCTCCCGGGTGATGCCGGCAGCATTCCAGAGGCTTTTGGATTATCCCGGAGCTTTCAGGAGCCGCTTTCAAAGCGGGAATGATCCCGAGGGAGCGGGAATTCCTTCCTCAGCTTGGACTAACGTCTTCCTCTTTCCTTCTCTGTTGCAGCAGAAGCTCCCTGGAGCATCCCCGTCCCCTTCGCTACCTCATCCTCCCCTTGGGGACACCCCGCAGCTTCCGGCTTCCCACCTCTCCCAAATCCCATCCCGACCCCCTTCCCAACCCCAGCCCCTTTCCCGACCTCCTTCCCAACCCCAATCCCTATCCCGGCCCCCTTCGGAGCCGCTTGCTCGGCCCTGCACCCCGCAAGCCCCATTGTACCTCATTCCCAACCAGTTATCCTCCTCCTCCTCTTCCTCCTCCCCCTTGGGGGGGGGGCAGCACCCGCTCCGTCCCCCATCCCAACCCCAGGCAGCATTCCCGACGGCGCAGCCCGATGCCGAGATCCCGCATTCCCATTCCCCCCACTTCCAGCTGCAATTCCCGGCCCAAAGCCAACTCAAGCCCCCCGCTCCCAGCCACGCTCTGCACCTAAGCACGGAGCAGCAGAGGAGCTTCCCGATGGTCCCGAGCCAATTTCCAAACCCTCCCGGCTATTCCCAATCCCGCTCCTCAGCAGAAGCAAATACTGGACAGGTTCCAGCAGGTAAATAAGCGCCGTCGAGGGGGGTTGAGGCCGGAATGTGGCCACAAACTTCCCAAAATCGGGATCTTGAAGGCTTAATGGGAAGCAAAACCCAGCCGGGATATAGAGCACAGTGCTGCTTCCTCGCCTCATTCCCGGTGTTCGTTGGGACGTTTGCCCGTGGGATAACGCCGCTGCTCCTGGCCCCGTTCCCAGCCCCTGGTTGTGGCTTGGGGGGTGGCATTCCCACTGGGATTGCTCCAACCCCTGTTAGAGCAGAGCCTCGCTGATGGGGGGGGCTGAGGTTTGCCTATGGAGTCCCAGGAATTAACTGGATCCGGGGGGGGGGGGGGCTTAATTCAGTATTGCCAAGGCCAGGAATGCCAAGGGCAGCACTGGAGCTGCTTTTCCCAACTGGAATGTGATCCCACCTCCCCCTTGGATGTGTTTTTGGGAAGGGGGGACCCTGTGCCTGGCGCTCAGTGGCACCTTTAGGGCTTCCCTGGCGTCTCCCACTGGGAAAAGCATCGGATTCCACAGGCTTGGATGTGGTTTCCAGTGCGGGGGGGGGGATTTGGGACGGTTTAGGGTGGATTATGGCATTTATGGTGCAGTTTGGGGTGGTTTATGGTGCTTTATAGTGGATTTTGGGGTGGTCTAGGGTGGATTTGGGATGGTTTAGAGTGGATTATGGAGTTTATGGTGCAGTTTGGGGTGGTTTACGGTGTTTTATGGAGCTTTGTGGTGTTCCTGCTGTATTTTTGGGTGGTTTATGGTGGAATTTGGGATGATTGATGATGGTTTATGCTGTTTCTGGTGAATTTGGGGGGGGGTTATGGTGCTTATGGTGGATTTGGGGATGGTTTATGGTGCTTTATGGTGTTTCTGGTGGATCTTGGGGTGCTTTATGGTGGTTTGGGGGTGCTTTATGGTGGTTTTGGGTGCTTTATGGTGGATTTTGGGATGGTTTATGGTGCTTTATGGTGTTTCTGGTGGATCTTGGGGTGCTTTATGGTGGTTTGGGGGTGATTTATGGTGGGATTTTGGGTGCTTTATGGTGTTCCTGGTGGATTTTAGGGTGGTTTATGGAGGATTTTGGGATGGTTTATGGTGCTTTGTGGTGTTCCTGGTGGATTTTAGGGTGGTTTATGGAGGATTTTGGGATGGTTTATGGTGCTTTGTGGTGTTCCTGGTGGATTTTGGGGTGGTTTATGTTGGGTTTTGGACTGGTTTCTGATGGATTTGGGGGGTTTTTATGGTGTTTATGGTGGATTTCGGGATGGTTTATGGTGGATTTTAGAGTGGTTTATGGCGGTTTGGGGATACTTATGGTGGTTTTGGGGTGCTTTATGGTGCTTATGGTGGATTTTGGGGTGATTTATGGTGGATTTTGGGATGCTTTATGGTGCTTTATGGTGCTTATGGTGGATTTTGGAATGGTTTATGGTGCTTTATGGTGTTTCTGGTGAATTTTGGGGTGCTTTATGGTGGCTTTGGGGTGATTTATGGTGGATTTTGGGGTGCTTTATGGTGGTTTTGAGTGCATTATGGTGGATTTTGGGATGGCTTATGGTGCTTTATGGTGTTTCTGGTGGATTTGGGGGTGATTTATGGTGGTTTTGGGGCGCTTTATGGTGTTTACGGCCTCCCCCCCCCCCCGCAGGGCATCATCCTGCAGCCGAAGCAGCCCCCGGCCAGCCAGGCCCCTGCCGCGCTCGCCCCCTTCGGCACCTCGGCCCCCTCGGTGCTGGTGAGCGGCCCGGGGCAGACGGTGACGGTGACGGTGACAACCACGACCACCACGGCCACTGCAGGTAGGGGGGGGCCGGTGCCCGAGGGTCCTGGACCACAAGCATCATGGTACATGAGTGTTAGTGGTACACCGGTGTCCTGGACCATGGGCATCCTGGTGCACAAGCGTCCTGGACCACCAGTATCACTGTGCACAAGCATCATGGTACATGATTATCATGGTACACAAGTACCCTGGACCATGAGCATCGTGGTATGTGATTATCATGGTGAACAAGTGTCCTGGACCACAAGCATCATGGTACATGAGTATTATGGTACACCAGTGTCCTGGACCATGAGCATCCCGGTACATGAGCATCCCGGTGCACAGGCATCCTGATAGCCCAAGTATCCTGGTGCACAAGTGTCCTGGACCATGAGCATCCTGGTGCATGAGCATCCTGATAGCCCAAGCATCCTGGTGCACAAGTGTCCTGGACCATGAGCATCCCGGTGCATGAGCATCCTGATGCCCAAGCATCCTGGTGCACAAGTGTCCTGGACCATGAGCATCCCGGTGCATGAGCATCCTGCACCCCGAGCATCTCGTCCCCCTCATTTTGGGGGCTGAAGCGATGCAAGCCCAGGGAGCCGGGATGGGTCTGTCAGGATGGATCCATAGGGATGGGACATGCTGGGGGAGCCAGATCCTTCATTATCCTGCTGGAACCTGAATCCCTCATCTTGGTTTCCCTGCACCAGGAATCACGGCCCCGGCGCCTGCCGAGAACAAAACCTTCGCCAGTGTTTCCACCCCGATTCCTGCTGGGAAAGGAGCCGTGGCCCAGGGAAAGCCAGGAACGCCGCTCGCCATACAGCAGCCAGTGCAGGTGAGGGACCCGTTTCCATGGCTCTTCACTGCATTTCAGGGCTTTCCCACATTATTCCAAGGGTTTCCCGCGTTATTCCAAGGCTTTCCCACATTATTCCAAGGGTTTCCACATTTTCCCACGGTTTCCCCATGTTATTCCAAAGTGTTTCCACTTTATCTCACGGTTTTCCCACCCTATTTCATGGCTTTTTCACTTCATTTCAAGGCTTTCCCACATAATTCCAAGGTTTTCCCACATTATTCTGAGGTTTTCCCACCTTATCCCAAGCTTTTCCCACGCGATTCCCAGGTTTCCCCCCTGTTTAAGCCATTCCTTCCTTTCCCGCAGCCGAAGCCCGGAGTGATCAGCTCCGTCCCAGGCCTGAACCTCGGGAAGGGCCCTTTGCAGATCCAAGTGGTCGGAAAGGGAATTCCGCAGCTCGTGCCCTCGGTCCCTGGGCAAGGCCAGCAGCTGGTGAGCTCCCGCCGCATCCGCCTTTGTCCCAATGGGGAATTCCCATCATTCCCATTGTTTGCGCCTCCCATTGGAGTGGGAGCTCTGTAAACCCAACCTACCCATGGATCCCATTGGGATGTTGGTGTGTTTTCCACCCCAAAATCCCTTTGGTCACAATAAGGCATGGAACCAGCATGTCATTCCCAATCCCTTGCGGCATTCCTTCATTCCAAACCCTCCTGGAGCCATATTCTCCATCCCCGAATCCCTTTGCTGCCTCCACAATCCCCCCTTCCCCATCCCAATCCCCCTTCCCCATCCCAATCCCCCTTCCCCATCCAATCCCCCTTCCCAATCCCCCTTCCCCATCCCAATCCCTTTTCCCCATCTCTTGGGTGAGCCCCCTCTGGTGCAGTGTATCCCATTGTGTTGACCCCCATCCCTGCGAATCCCATTGCCTCATCCCATCTTTTTCCCTCCCTGCAGTACGACACCAAACTGGGACTAAAGAAAGCCCCAACGCTCCAACCCAGCAAAGAAGCATGGTGAGTCCTTCCCTGGGGGTTTGCCATGTCCATTCCTCTTGGAAACACCGGGAATTCTGCCCGGGGACCGCTCAGCTCTTCCCTTTCCTTCCAGTTTCCTGGAGCAGCTCCACAAGCACCAGGGCTCCGTGCTGCATCCCGACTACAAGACGGCATTCCGCTCCTTCGACGATGCCCTGCAGCGGCTCCTGCCCTACCACGTCTACCAGGGAATGCTGCCCTCGGCCCACGACTACCGCAAGGGTAAAGGGGGAAAATCCATGTGGAACTCGGGAGAAAAGAGGGATTTGGTCTTCCTACGGCTTCAGCCATTCCCAAAGGGACAATGGGAGGGATTCCAGGGGCTTGGGGACTTGGAATGGTTCAAGTGGATGGCCGTGGTGAACCCCCGCAGCTTCTTCATGGTGGAGCATCGAAACCCCCTTCCTCAGTGTCCCCTTCTCCTCCTCCTCCTCTTCCTCCTCCTGCTTCTCCTTTTCCTTCCCCTTCTCCTCCTTCTCCTCCTCTTCCTCCTTCTCCTCCTCCTTTCTCCTTTCCCTTTCCCTTCTCTTTCTCTTCCTCCCCCTCGTTCCCCTTCCCCTTCCCCTTTCCTCCTTCCTCTTCCTCCTCCTCCTCTTCCTCCTTCCCTTTATCCTCCTCCTTCCCCTTCCCCTCTCCCCCCTTCCCCCCCGTAGTAAGGCCATGGGAAGCGGTGCTGCGCGCGGTGCTGAGCGCGGCGCTGTGCTCTCTGCCCGCAGTGGATGAGGAGTTCGAGGTGGTCTCCACGCAGCTGCTCAAGCGCACCCAGGCCATGCTCAACAAGTACCGCCTGCTGCTGCTCGAGGAGTCCCGGGTGAGTCCCGCCACGGCATTCCCGGCCTCGGGAAGCGCCGCGGGAGGGATGGGCTGCGGGGTGGTGGGATGAGTGTAACCGCTCCTGCCTCTCCTGCTCTGCTCCTTCCCCTCTTCCTCCTCCCCGTCTCCTTTTCCTCCTCTTTTTCCTCTTCTTCCTCCATTTCCTCTTTCTCCTTCTTATCCTTATCCTTATTCTTACCCTTATCCTATCTTTCCTTCCCTTTATCCTTCTCCTCCATCTCCTCCTTCTCCTTATCATTATCTTCTCCTCCTCCTCCTCCATCTCCTCTTTCTCCTTCTCCTTCTCTTTATCCTTATCCTTATCCTTTATCATTATCCTGTCTTTCCTTCTCCTTCCCCTCATCCTCATCCTCATCCTTACCCTCATCCTTATCCTTATCCTCCTCCACGCCACCCCTGCAGAGGGTCAGCCCATCAGCCGAGATGGTGATGATCGACCGCATGTTCATCCAGGAGGAAAAGACCACGTTGGCCCTCGACAAGCAGCTGGCTAAGGAGAAACCAGGTGGGATACCCGCAATTCCCAATCCTTTCCCTTGGGAATGGAGGGGGAAGAAAGCCACGGAGAGCCCCCAGCGTTCCCAATGGGAACGGAGCGCCTGACTCTCCCCATTCCCTTCCAGATGAGTACGTCTCCTCCTCCTCCCGCGTTCCCGGCATTCCCTCCTCCTCTTCCTCCTCCTCCTCCTCCTCCTCCACCTCGGTCTCCAGCACCACCCCAACCCAGGAGAACCTGAAGGCCCCCCCGGCGCCCACCCCCATGGTCCACCCCACCAAATTGGTCATCAAACACAGCGGAGGGTCCCCTTCGGTCACTTGGGCCAAAGCCACCCCGGCACCATTGGATGGGGATGAGGATGCGCTTCCATCCCGGAGCAAACCTCCCATCAAGACCTACGAAGCCCGGAGCAGGATTGGGCTCAAACTGAAGATCAAGCAGGAGGCCGGGCTGAGCAAAGTGGTCCATAACACGGCGCTGGACCCCGTGCACCAACCCCCCAGCACGTGTAGGGTCATCAGAGCCACCGGTGCCACCATGAACGGCTCCATTGACCACGGAACGTCGGGAGCGAGCGAGAAGAAGCCCATGGTCACCTATTGCCGGTTACCGCTCCGGAAAACCTATCGGGAGAACGTGGATGCTTTCCTAGGGGAGAAAGGCCCCGATCCTGGCTCCAAAAGCACCAAAGCGGAGCCCATCCCGGCAGGAAGCAATGTGAAACATGAGGATGGCTCCCGGAGCGTCATCACATCCCATAGGAGCCGGGAGAAGGCGATGGAGAAGAGTCGCTCGGAGGAGAGCTCCAAGCTCTCGGTAGCGAGCAAGGCGGAAGACTCCACCAGTGGCCTTATGAAGGAGCTCGCGGAGGTGGAAGAGGACTTTTACCATGGAATGATCAAACCGGAACCTCCGGATCAAAGCTCCGGGCCGGAACTCCATTGGGAAGCGCCTTTCCCGGCTGCCAAACGCCGCAAGTCGGAATCCTTGGAAGTGGATAACGCCAGTTTCTCCAGCGATAGCCCTCAAGACGATGCCCTCAACGAGCATCTCCAAAGCGCCATCGACAGCATCCTCAACCTCCAGCAGCATCCCGGCGCTTCCCAAAGCATCCGGACGCCTTCCTCTTCCTACAATTCCTCCTCTTCCCCCTTTTCCTCGCCCGTCCACCGCACGGACACCTTCGTCGCTGCCCCCAACCACAACGGTGGCCTTGGAGCCAGGACGTTGACCAGATAACAGAGGAAGCTCCGGCTTGGAATCCCATGGGAGAAGGGGTGGGAAGAGGGGAATGGGGAGGGGAGGGTGGGGTTGGGAAAAGGCCGGGATGGAAACCCCGGAAATGTGGGGGTTTGGGGGGTGGAATTCCCGGGGTTGAAGCCCCCGTTTGGATTCCGGATTCCCCAGAGCGGGATTATTCCCGCTTTTCTATGGTATGTCGTGTCCCGTCCCCCCCCCTTCCCCCGTAGGAAAGAGGAGCGGAAGTGGGGTTATTCCAGGGTTTGGGATCATCCGGAGGGAAAGGAGGAAGCGCAACAGTTGGGTGCTGGAGGGGGAAGCAAATCCCTGCGGAAAAGGGGTGGGAATAGGGCTCTGCTTTTCCCTGTTCTCCCTCTGGAAAAGCCGAGGGTTTGAGGGGGGGGGGGGGGGGAAGCACCAAAACAATGAGGAATTCTCCACCCCTTCCCTAAAAACACCCAATCCGGAAGGATTCGTCATTCCCGCTCCGGGGCCGGGCCTTTTCCCGTTTTCCCACTGGTTTTCCCGAGACTTTTCCTTCTTTTCCCATACGAGGCCCTCAGTTTCGCCTCCCCCATCCATTATCCAGAGCCTCCTGATTGGAAAACCCGGGAAAAACGGGATCTGGGGGGGGGGGTGTTAAAACCTTGCGGATCCCACTCTGGAACGGGCGGAAAAGCAGCGTTTTCCAGGTGTTTCCTTAGCATTATTCCGGGAGTTTTCCCATCTCCCAAAGCGGAGCCGGGCTTTGGGGGCCCAAAGAGGGCACAGGAATCCTGGGAATGGGAAAAGCGATCCCAAACTTGACGTTTCCAAAGGAAAAGCGGGAATTCTGTCGGCGGCTGAATAGAGCCCAAGCGGGATCCATCAGTCCCCCTTTTCCGGAGCTTGGGAATGCATTCCGGCATTCCTCACCGCTTGCTCACACCGCCAGCGCCCAATTCCTCCTCTTTAACCCCCCAATTCCCGCTGCCTCCCTCCTCCCGAACGGAGCCGCTTGGGAATGCCGGGAGCCACCGGATGCTTCCATCCAAAGGCCTTAGGGAGCGGTGAGGCTGTAGGGGATCCCTTTTCCATATGGAAAACGCTCCCCAGCTCCCTTGCTTTGCTTTTCCTGCCTCTCCGGAGCCCCATTCCCGGCCTTGCAGCCGGATCAGGGCAGCAATAAGGGACAATTCCCCTTTTCCCACTCTTTGGCGCTTTCCTGTTGGATCTCTCCCTTATCCCTATATATCCACGTGTATTAAATCCTGGTTTCTGGGGGCTGTTTAGCTTGGGAATCTCGCTTTATTCCAGCCATCGGGATCCTTAAATCCGCCTTTTCCCTCCTTTCCACCCGGAAAACGGGAAAACCGGGAGATTCCCCCCCCAAAAGGGGGGCGCAGGACGGGGCTTCCCCTTCGTTTTACATAGGAAACCCCCCCCCTTTATCCCATGGGATGTGGCACCGAGGGGGGGGGGGTTCAGCCTTATCCCAATCCATGGAATTGGGGGGGGGTTTGGTGCCGGGAGCGGGGTTAATCCTTGTTTTAGTGGGATTTTGGGATGGGGGAAGGTCAGAATCATTCCAAACCCCCCCCACCCCCCCCATTCCCGGTATCCCGAATGATCCATCCTATAAATAGTTTTGTACTTGTATTTATTGTGGATAACGGCGTTTTTTATCGGGAATTCTGTACATTTAGGACTTTGTAAATTAAAATGGTTTTTGCTTTCTATAAACTCAGCCCCCCCCCCCGATCCCTTGGGAATGGGGGGAAATCCAGGGAAAACGGGGAAAATCGGGGCGAAATCCAGGGAAAATGGTAAAAATCCAGGAAAATGGGGAAAATTGGGTTAAAATCCTGGGAAAATGGTAAAAATCCAGGAAAATGGGGAAAATCGGGTTCACATCCAGGGAAATTTGTTAACATTCAGGGAAATGGCGAAAAGTGATGGAAATCCAGGGAAAATTGGGGGGAAATGGGGAAAATCTGGTAAAAATCCCGGGAAAATGGGGAAAATGGGGTAAAAAGGTGAAAATCCCATCAAAATCAAGAGGGAAATGGTGAAAAGTGGGTTAAAACCAGCAGGAAAATGGTGCAAATTGGGCTCAAAGGATGCAAAGAGGGTGAAAATCCCGGGAAAAGGGCGATGATCCCCTGAAAGGCAATGAAAGTGGTGAAAATGGGGTAAAAAGCAGGGAAAATGGTGCAAATCCAGGTTCATGGTAGGAATCGGCTTAAAATCACCGGGAAAACGGTGAAAAGGGGGTGAAAATCCGGGGAAAACGGTGAAAACCCTCTCGAAATCCCGAGGAAACGGTGAAAATTGGGTGAAAATCCGAGGAAAAGCCTTAAAATCGGGGTTGAAAGGGTTAAAATCGGGTGAAGCCCCGGGGGGGGGGCGCAGGGAGGGGCCTTGGTCCCATGGGGCGGGGGGGGGGGGGGGGGGGGGGGCGGCAGGGGCCAATCAGAGCCCCGGACCCTGCCCCACAGTGAGGCTGTGGCCAGGAAATTCCAAGGGGGGGGCCCGGGCGGATCCCACAATCCCAGGAAATCCCAGGTGGAGCCAAACACCGCGGGGGGGGGGGGGAAGAACCGGATCCCATTGGGATGAGCCCCACGTCGGCCCCCCCCCCCCCCCCCCCCAACCAATCTCAAGGGATCCCCCGGGATTCCCGGGAATCGCTGCTCGCGGGGCCCCGTTATCCCAGGATTCGGTTCCCTTCGGAAGGCTCCGCCTCCTGTGATTAATTTATGCTAATTTAGCCTAATTTATGCTAATCTGGCCCAATTTATGCCCCCCCCGCAACCCGCAGCCCCAGCCCTTTCCTCCGGCCGCTTCCCGATTCCCGCTCAGAGCTTGGGAACGCCGCCTCGGGCTTTGCCCTTCCTTAATACCCCACCAAAACAAGCGGGGGAAAGGCGGAAAAGCCCCCAAATCCCACTTTTTTAGGGCTCAACCCCCCCCTTTTCCAGGGAAGGGCCAAAGCGGGATCGTGGGAAAAGCCACTTCGGCTCCACTTTTCCACTTGGATTTTGGAGGGGGGGATCCCCCCTTGGCGCGGGGTTGGGAGCGCCCCATGGCCGACGCTTCCCATTGAGCGGCGCTTCTGCGGATCCTCCCGTCCCGATCGCCCTTCTCCCATCCGGATTCCGCTATCCCCATATATCCAGAAGGAACCCCCATTCCCAAGGGCCGGAATGTTCAGCTGGATGAGGAAACACGCCAAGAAGAGCCCGGAGGCGGTGGGGACCGTCAGGGCCGGGCTCAAGAAGCTCTACAAGAAGAAGCTGCTCCCGATGGAAGAGGCCTGCCGCTTCCACGATTTCCATTCGCCGGCGCTGGAAGAGGCGGATTTCGACACCAAACCCATGGTGTTGGTGATGGGGCAGTATTCCACCGGGAAAACCACCTTCATCCGCTACCTGCTGGAGCAGGATATCCCGGGAAGCCGCATCGGTCCCGAGCCCACCACCGATTCCTTCGTGGCCATCATGCACGGGGATACGGAGGGAATCACCCCCGGCAACGCCCTCGTGGTGGATCCCAATAAACCCTTCCGGAAGCTCAATCCATTTGGGAATGCTTTCCTGAACCGGTGAGTTCGGGGGGGGGGGGGGTGTTGTCCCCAAATCCAATGGGAACGCAGCGCATTGATCCCCAATAAGGGCGTTCTCGCCCCAGAATCCTGAGTTGACTTCCAGGTTTTCCATGGGAATGGGAATTCTGCCCATCCCATACATCTCCATTGGAATGGGGGGGGTGGGGGATGAGGGCCGGAAGTGCCCCCCCCAACACCTCCAATTGAGCCCCAATACAACCTCAAAGTTCCCCCAAATCATCCCAAATTTGCCCCAATTCCCCCCCAAATCCCTCTGATTCCCCCCAAAACCCCCCCATAGTGCCCCAACCCCCCCCATCCACCCGACCCCCCACTGTATCTGCCCATATACCCCCATGTCCCCCCTAAAACCCCTCTGTATCGCCCCATAACCCCCCTATACCCCCCCAAACCCTCTGTATTATCCCATAACCCCGCTCTACTGCCCCCAAACCCCCCTATATCACCCCACATCCCCCCCTTAAATGCCTCTATATCACCCCACATCCCCCCCTTAAACGCCTCTATATCACCCCATAACCCCCCCCCATCCCCCCATAACCCTCTATATTGGCCTATACACCCCCATGTCCCCCCAAACCCTCTGTATCTCCCCATAAGCTCCCTATATCGCCCTCAAATCCCCCCTCTATCACCCCATATCCCCTCTCAACCCCCTATATTGCCCCATAAGCCCCCATATCACCCCCAAACCCCCCTATATCACCCCATATCCCCCCTTAAACCCCTCTGTATCTCCCCATAACCCCCCCAAATGCCCCCTATATCCCCCTTTAAACCCCTCTATATCACCCCATAACCCCCCAGGTCCCCTATATCACCCCATTTCCCTCCCTTAAATCCCTCTATATTGCCCCATAACCCCCTAAACCCCCCCTATCACCCCATATCCCCCCCTTAAACCCCTCTATATCTCCCCATAACCCCCCCAAATCCCCATAAATCCCTCTATATCTCCCCATAACCCCCCAAACCCCCCATAAACCCCTCTATATCTCCCCATAACCCCCCAAACCCCCCATAAACCCCTCTATATCTCCCCATAACCCCCCAAGCCCCCCATAAACCCCTCTATATCTCCCCATAACCCCCCAAACCCCCATAAACCCCTCTATATCTCCCCATAACCCCCAAACCCCCCCCGGGCACTCTGGGGTCCGGGGGGGGGTCTCTAACGGGTGCCCCCCCCCGCCAGGTTCCAGTGCGCGCATCTCCCGAACCAGGTCCTGGAGAGCATCAGCATCATTGACACCCCCGGCATCCTCTCGGGGGCCAAGCAGCGCGTGTGCCGCGGTGAGGGGGGGACCGGGGGCGGGGCCAGGGCCACGGGGGCGGGGCCACGGGGAGGGGGCGGAGCCAGAGACATAGGGCGGGGATAGACGAGGGGGCGTGGTTTATGGAAAGGAGGCGTGGCTAACGTAGTGGGCGGGGTTAAGGAGGGGGCGTGGCCAAAGAGGGGATGGGGGGGTGGGGTTTGAAGGGGGGGCTAAAGGGGTATAAAGGGCGGGGGGGGGGGTGAATGGGGGGACGAAGGGGAGGGATGAGGAGTGTAAAGGGGGCAGAGGGAAATAGGGGGGAATGGGGTGAAAATGGGGTGAAAATGGGGTAAATGGGGTGCAAAGGGGGTTAAAGCGCGGGGGGGGGGCAGGATGAGGGGGGGGCCGGTGCAGCGCTGCCAAGGGTGGGGAGCAGCAGCGGGGGGGGGGGCCCTGTGCCGGGGCCCAGTGCCAAGGGTGACTCAATGGGCGCTGCCAAGGGGGGGGAATGTGCCAAAACACCCTGAAATGGCCCCAAACAGCCCCGAAACCGCCCTAAACCACCCTAAAACAGCCTAAAACAGCCTAAAACAGCCCCAAAACACCCCAAAACAGCCTAAAACAGCCCCAAAACAGCCCCAAAACACCCCAAAACAGCCCTAGACCACCCCAAAACAGCCCTAAACCACCCCAAAACAGCCCTAAAACAGCCTAAAACAGCCCCAAAACACCCCAAAACAGCCCTAAAACAGCCCCAAAACAGCCCCAAAACACCCCAAAACAGCCCTAGACCACCCCAAAACAGCCCTAAACCACCCCAAAACAGCCCCAAAACAGCCTAAAACAGCCCAAAACACCCCAAAACAGCCCTAAAACAGCCCCAAAACAGCCCCAAAACACCCCAAAACAGCCCTAGACCACCCCAAAACAGCCCTAAACCACCCCAAAACAGCCCTAAAACAGCCTAAAACAGCCCCAAAACACCCCAAAACAGCCCTAAACCAGCCCTAAAACAGCCCCAAACCCACCCCAACACAGCCCGACACCCCCCCCCCCCCCCCATTCCAGGCTGGAAGCCATTGGGAAAGGGGGGAAACACATTGGGTCAAAGTTGGGGGCAAGGAACGGGCTCGGGAATCGCGGCATTCCCTATTTTGGTGCTTTTTCCAGGCTCTGCCTGCGGGGGGGGGGAATGGGAAAGGAATGGGGGGGAGGGAATGGGCGGGAATGGGGCGGGAATAGGGAGGGAATGGGGGGGAGAATGGGGAGGGAAAGAGGTGGGAATAGGGAGGGAATGGGGGGGGAATGGGGAGGGAAAGAGGTGGGAATGGGGGGGAATTGGGGGGGAATGGGGAAGGAATAGGGAGGGAATGGAGAGGGAATGAGGTGGGAATGGGGAGGGAAGGGGGGGAGAATGGAGTGGGAATAAGGGAGCGGGGAAGAAATGAGGAGGGAATGGGCCGGGAATTGGGAGGGAGTGAGGGGGAAAGAGGTGGGAATGAGAAAGGGAATGGAGAGGGAATAGGGAAGGAATTGGGAGTGAATGGGAAAGGAATGGGGAGGGAATGGGGAGTGAATGGAGAGGGAACGAGGGAAAATGGGGCAGGAATGTGGGGGGGAATGTGGGGGGCATGGGGCTGGAATGGGGAGGGAATCGGGAATACTTTGGGAATGGTGGGGAATGAGGGGAGAACTGGGCAGGAATGGGGAAGGAACGGAGGGCATATGGGGAGAGAAGGTCCCATTCGTATCCCTTTGCTCCCCACCCGCACACATCCCCTTCCCCATCCCATTCCCATTCCCACTCCCATTCCCATTCGCATCCCTTTGCTCCCCACCCGCACACATCCCTTTCCCCATCCCATTCCCACTCCCACTCCCATTCCCATTCGTATCCCTTTGCTCCCCACCCGCACACATCCCCTTCCCCATCCCATTCCCATTCCCACTCCCATTCCCATTCGCATCCCTTTGCTCCCCACCCGCACACATCCCCTTCCCCATTCCCCTTCCCATTCCCACTCCCATTCCCATTCGTATCCCTTTGCTCCCCACCCGCACACATCCCCTTCCCATTCCCTTTCCCCATTCCCCCTTCCCATTCCCCTTCCCCATTCCCCTTCCCATTCCCACTCCCATTCCCATCCCTTTGTTCCCCACCTGCACACATCCCCTTCCCCATTCCCCTTCCCATTCCCACTCCCATTCCCATCCCTTTGCTCCCCACCTGCACACATCCCCTTCCCCATTCCCCATCCCATTCCCATTCCCCTTCCCACTCCCATTCCCATTCCCATTCGCATCCCTTTGCTCCCCACCCCCACACATCCCCTTCCCCATTCCCCGTCCCCTTCCCATTCCCATCCCTTTGCTCCCCACCCATCCCCTTCCCATTCCCATCCCTTTGCTCCCCACCCATCCCATTCCCATTCCCATTCCCCCTCCCCTCCCCAGGCTACGACTTCCCGGCCGTGCTGCAGTGGTTCTCGGAGCGCGTGGACCTCATCATCCTCCTCTTCGACGCCCATAAGTTGGAGATCTCGGACGAGTTCTCGGAGGCCATCCGGGCCCTCAAAGGCAACGAGGATAAGATCCGGGTGGTCCTCAACAAGGCCGACACGGTGGAGACGCAGCAGCTCATGCGCGTCTACGGCGCCCTCATGTGGTCCTTGGGGAAGGTCTTCAACACCCCGGAGGTGCTCCGCGTCTTCATCGGCTCCTTCTGGTCCGAGCCGCTGCTCATCGCCGCCAACCGGGAGCTCTTCGAGCTGGAGGAGCAGGATCTGTTCCAGGAGATCCAGAGCCTGCCCCGCACCGCGGCGCTGCGCAGGCTCAACGACCTGGTCAAGAGAGCGCGGCTCGTCAGGGTATGGGGGGGCATGGGGGGTGGGACCCCTTGGGTACGGCCATGGGGCCATGGGGGGTGGGACCCCTTGGGTACGGCCATGGGGCCATGGGGGGTGGGACCCCTTGGGTACGGCCATGGGCCATGGGGGGTGGGACCCCTTGGGTACGGCCATGGGGCATGGGGGGTGGGGGACCCCTTGGGTACGGCCATGGACGTCCCCTTGGACACCACTGTGGCTCCAATAGGGCCAAGGGGCCACCAGAACCCCTTGGACATGGCTATGGATGTAATGGGGTCAATGTCTTGGATAAGGACACGGATCCAACGGGGCCAAGGGGCCACTTGGGATGCGGATGGGATGGAATGGGAATGGGCCGAGGCCGGGATGGATCCAGGACGCTCCCTCCCCCTTTTGCTTCCAACTCTCCCCTGGGATGCTCGTGGCTCCGGTGCCCGCTTCCGTTGGATCCCAGCCGGAGCCGTTCCCGGTGCCGCCATTCCCAGGTCCACGCGCACATCCTGGCCCGGCTGCGGAAGGAGATGCCCTCGGTGTTCGGGAAGGAGGCCAAGAAGAAGCAGCTCATTTCCCAGCTCCCGCTGCTCTTCACCCGCATCCAACTGGAACACCACATCCCAGCGGGAGACTTCCCCGACTGCGCCCGCATGCAGGTGGGAACCGGGATGGGGAGGGATCCATCGGGATCGGGATGGGGGGGGGGGCATTGGGATGCTGATCCCTCTGCTGGGGGAATCCATTGGGATGGGCTGGGGGATGCGGAACCTCGGGCCGGGTTATCCACTGGGATGCTGAGCCCGTGCTGCCCGGTCCCGTGTGCTTCCAACCCCAATTCCCTGCTCTCCATGGGGATCCCGACCCCAATTCCCCGCTCTCCATGGGGATCCCGACCCCAATTCCCTGCTTTCTACCAGGATATTCCCCGCTCTCTATCGCGATATTCCCACTTTCCACCGGGATCCCAACCCCAATTCCCTGCTTTCTACCAGGATATTCCCCGCTCTCTATCGCGATATTCCCACTTTCCACCGGGATCCCGACCCCAATTCCCTGCTTTCTACCAGGATATTCCCCGCTCTCTATCGCGATATTCCCACTTTCCACCGGGATCCCGACCCCAATTCCCTGCTTTCTACCAGGATATTCCCCGCTCTCTATCGCGATATTCCCACTTTCCACCGGGATCCCGACCCCAATTCCCCGCTCTCCATGGGGATCCCGACCCCAATTCCCCGCTCTCCATGGGGATCCCGACCCCAATTCCCCCCTCCCTATCGCGATACCCCCCCTCACTATGTCTCCCCCTCCCCATCCCTCCATCCCCCTCTCCATCCCTCCCCCCCCCAGGAGCTGCTCCTGGTCCACGACTTCTGCCGCCTCCCGGCGCTGAAGCCGCGGGCGCTCGAGGCCTTGGACGAGCTCCTCACGTCCGACATCGCGGCGCTGATGCCGCTGCTGCGCCGGGAGGAGCGGGAGGCGCCGGAGGGCAGCGGCGAAGTGCAGGGGGGGGCGTTCGACGGCGCCCGGCAGGGACCGTTCAGCGCCGACGGGGAGGACGAGGAGGGCGGAGGGGGCGAGGAGGAGGAGGGGGAGGGGGAGTGGGCGGTGCTGAAGGACAAGGCCAAGTACGATGAGATCTTCTACGGGCTGGCGCCGCTCGGGGGGAAGCTGAGCGGGCGGCGCGCCAAGGGCTGGATGGTGCGCAGCAACCTCCCCAGCTCCGTGCTGGGCCGCATCTGGAAGCTCAGCGACGTGGACCGCGATGGGATGCTCGACGCGGAGGAGTTCGCCCTCGCCGGGCACCTGATCGGGGCGAAACTGGAGGGGAGGGGGCTCCCCGCCGACCTCCCCCCCCGCCTGGTGCCGCCCTCCAAGCGGAGGCATAAGGGGTCGGCGGAGTGAGGGGGGGGGTGGTGGGGGGGAGGGGAGGGTGAAGCAGAGCGGAAATAGCGCGGAATGGACCCGAAAGCAGCGCTGAAAAGAGCACCAAAATAGAGCAAAATGGACCCCAAAGCAGCGCGGAAATAGCACTAAAATAGAGCAAAATAGACCCAAAAGCAGCGCGGAAATAGCATTAAAATAGAGCAAAATGGACCCAAAAGCAGCGCTGAAAAGAGCACCAAAATAGAGCAAAATGGACCCCAAAGCAGCGCGGAAATAGCACTAAAATAGAGCAAAATGGACCCCAAAGCAGGCGCGGAAATAGCATTAAAATAGCGCGGAATGGACCCAAAAGCAGCGCTGAAAATAGCACTAAAATAGAGCAAAATGGACCCAAAAGCAGCGCGGAAATAGCATTAAAATAGCGCGGAATGGACCCAAAAGCAGCGCTGAAAATAGCACTAAAATAGAGCAAAATGGACCCAAAAGAGTGCTGAAAATAGCACTAAAATAGAGCAAAATGGACCCAAAAGCAGCGCTGAAAAGAGCGCTAAAATAGAGCAAAATAGACCCAAAAGCAGCACGGAAATAGCATTAAAATAGCGCAAAATGGACCCAAAAGAGTGCTGAAAATAGCACTAAAATAGCGCAAAATGGACCCAAAACCAGCGCTGAAAAGAGCGCTAAAATAGAGCAAAATAGACCCAAAAGCAGCTCGGAAATAGTGTGGAAGTAGCTCAAAATTGACCCAAAAGCAGCGCTGAAAATAGCACTAAAATAGCACAGAATAGACCCAAAAGCAGTGCTGAAAATAGCGCCATAATAGCTCAAAATAGACCCCAAAGCAGCATGAAAATAGCACCAAAATAGTGTAAAATAGACCCCAAAGCAGCGCCAAATAAGCACAAAATAACCCCAAAACAGCGCAGAAATAACGCAAAACCATCGTAAAATAGCCCCAAAAGCAACGCTGAAAATAGCGCTAAAATAGCTCAGAGCAGCCCCAAAATGCCCCCAAACAGCCCCAAACCCAGCAAAAATAGCCCCAAAATAGCCCCAAAATGAGCTCTACACCCACCCCCACCCCCCCCCGTAGCCCCCAATATACCCCCAAAGCCACCCCGGACATCGCCCCAAAACACCCCCAATTACCCCAAAATATCCCCCTCCCCCCCGCAATAAAGGAGGATGATGATGGTGGAGACTGGAGGCTGTGTTCGGGGGGGGACCACTGGGGGCGGGGGGGGTATCGGTGTGCGAAGGGGCGATTGGGGGGGTTACGTCTATCGCCTCCCTCCCCCCCCGCGAGTCCACATGGTCCTTCCCAAGATGGCGGCGCCCATTACCTCCCGCTCCCCAAGATGGCGGCCCCCACACGGCGACCGGAAGTTCCCGCCGTCTCTTCCGGCGCGCTCCTCAGCCCTTTCTGAGATGGCGGCGGCCGAGGCCTCCGCTCCGTTCCTGGGCCTCGGCCCCGGGTCCCGGGATCCCGGAGCCGCCGCCGCCTCCCGGCGCCGCTCCCGCGGGCCCCGGAACCGAAAGAAGGGGTGGAAGCGGCTCTCGGGCCCCGAGGCGAGCTGGGCCGCGAAATCGCCGACTTCCTGGAGGATGTGGCCTTGGAGCAGCGGACCACGGGGTGAGGGGAACCTGAGGGGTTGGGGGTCTGAAAAGGGATTTTGGGGTTTAAAAAGGGGAGTTGGGGTCTGAAAAGGGTTTTGGGGTCTGAAAAGGGGCTTTAGGGTTCTAAAGGGGTTTGGGGTCTAAAAGGGGGGTTAAGCTCTAAAAAGGGTTTGTGGGTCCTGAAAGGGGTTTTTGGGTCTTAAGGGGTTTTGTGTGTCTAAAAGGGGTTTTGGGGGTCTAAAACAGTTTTTTGGGGTGTAAAAGGGGTTTTTTGGGTCCAAAAAGGGGTTTTGGGGTCTGAAAGGACTTTTGGAGTCTAAAAGGGGTTTTTTGGGGTCTAGAAAGGGGGTTTGTGGGTTCTAAAAGGCGGTCCTCTAAAGTGTTTGTTTTGGTCTCTGAAGGGTTTGGGGGCTAGAAAAAAGTAAAAAAGGATATCAGGGTACTAAAGAGGGTTTGTGTTTGTTATTAAAGTGTGAGGTCCCTTTGGGGTAGCATTTTGTTTTGGTGTCCTCTGTAGGTGGTCTCATCTCGGAGCAACCGGATGAGGGCCTCTTCTTCCTGGACACCGGGAATGCCAACAAGGAACAGGTGAGGATATGTCTCCCCTATGTTGGGTCCATCCCTCTCCCTTTCGGGGTCCATCCCCCCCATTTTGGTGTCTCATCACTGTTTCGCAGGCGGCTCGGCCCGCCCCGCGGTGAAGCCGCTCCACGTGGATCTGATGCTCTGCAGCGCTTCAAAGTGCCGGCACCACAGAGTGAGAGAACAAGCCCTGTTCATCCCCAGCCCTGGTCCTCTCGCCCATTTCCTCGTTTCCTTCCTCCCCTTTCCCTATCCACCAGATGCAGCCCCTTTTCCTATCCCCATTCCCTCCCTTTCCGCTATCATCCCTCATTCCCCTCTGTAACCCCGCATCTCCCCATTCCCAGCATTCTCGCCCACCAGATTCCCAATGCCCGGAAGCTGCGGCGCCACCGGGAATTCTGGGCCAAGCAGGCGAAAAGTGGGCGGGTCTCCCGCGGGAAAGAGCGGCGCGCGCGTGGAACGCGCTCCGTCGGGATCCCTCCCGCGCAGAAAAGGGGCGCTCGACCCCAAAGGCTTCTAGGACCTATGCTCAGCGTAAGTAAGATGCAATGCAAGGGAGGTTTGGAAGTCAAACCACGCTCGTGCAGACCACCCTGGACCAGGCACTGGTGGGGCAGGACCCAGTGGTTCCTGCAGCAGACCAAGAAGCTCAAGGTCACGGTGAGGGTGTTAAAAGAGGGTCCTAAGGGGTGGGTGCGTTGTTAAGGGGGTCAAGTGATTTAAAGGGGCTTTAGGGTTTTAGTCCTAAGGGGTTTGTGTGTGTTCAAGGTGGGTTAGATGAGCTCAGTGGAGGTTTACAAGCTTTTGGGGGTTTTATAAGGGGTCCAAGGTGTTGGAGGTGTTCAAGTGAGTTTTGGTTTAGTTCAACGGGGAGTGTTCCGTCGAGTTTTAGTTGAGTTTTGTTGAATGGGGTTAAAGGGTTGAGAAACGTGGGGTGTTCATTGGGGTGTTTTAAGTTTGTGTCTTGTTTAAAAGCATTTAAGGGGGGTTGAGGGGGTTCAATGGGGATTAGAGAGAGAGTTCATGGGGTTAAAGTTGAGTGTTCACTGGGTGTAAAGTTTGTGTTCAATTGTAAAGTTTGGGGTGTTCAATTGTGGTTAAAGTTTGAGGGGTCCAGTGTTAAGGGGGTTCAATGGTGTCTAAGCAGTGGGGGTTATTTAGCTTTGAGTCCAGGGGTTAAGTTCAATGGGGTTTAAGGCGCCGTTGGCGGCCTCCGCCCGTCTGACCCCCATTGCATCCCAGCGCCCTGCCCGACTGCAGCCGCTTCCCGCGGTGCCGGCTCTGGAGGTCATCGATGGCGGCGGCTCCTACAACCCGGCCTTTGGGGAGCACCAGGTGGGGGAGGCGGGACACATGGGTGAATGGACCGTCCCACATGGGGGAATGGGACCTCCCCTATGAATGGACTCCCCATGGGGGTGAATGGGCACATGGGTGAATGGGACAGCCCACTGATGGGTGAATGGACACATTGGGGTGAATGGGCACACGCACCCCACATGGGTGCAATGGGACACATGTGGGTGATGGGACACATGAGCGGGCTGCTTTCCTTCAGGCACTGCTGCCCTGCGGCGCACGGAGGAGGAGGTGAAGAAAGCAAGGGAAGAGGAGACAGCTGAGCGGCAGCTGAAGATCCCGGCTGGAATCCCGCTTCCCACGGCCGTGAGACCCATCCCATCCCCATCCCATCCCCATCCCATCCCACTTCCGGCCCCATCCCATCGCTGGGATCTCATCCCGCTTCCCATGGGTGTTCCTGCAGGAGACGGTGTTCCAGGAGCAGTGCGAGGGGCTCCTGGAGGAGGAGGAGGAGGAGGAGGAGGAGGAAGCGGAAGCGGAGCCCCGGGAAGCTCCGAAGGCACAAAAGGGGAAGAAGACGGAGCAGCAGCGGCGGAGGGAGAAGGAAGCGCGAGCGCTGGGAGGGAGTGTGTGTGGTGAGGAGGGTTTGAATGAGTGAGAGGGCGATGGGGACGCGGGGAGGGCGATGGGGACGCGGGGAGGGCGATGGGCGCGGTGTGGCGATGGGACGCGTGCCGCGATGGGGACGCAATGGGGACACGTATGCCAGTGATACGGGGATGCCAGTGGGGATATCGGGATGCCAGTGGGATACGGGATGCCAAGGTGTGGGGACACAGAATGAATCATGGGGTGGACACATGCTGTCAATTGGGGACACATGGATGTCAATGGGAACACATGGATGCCAGTGGGGACACATGGATGCCAGTGGGGACACATGGATGTCAATGGGGACACATGGATGCCAGTGGGGACACATGGATGCCAGTGGGGACACATGGATGCCAGTGGGGACACGGGGATACTTTGGCGCCAAATGAGCCCCGTTGGCGCCAACGGCTGTTCCATCGTCTCCCTTCCCCTCCGCGCAGGCGCAGCGGCAGCGGCGGGAGGCGGCGGCGCGCGCGCATCCGGCAGGAGCTGTTCCGGAACCTAGCGCGCGCATCCGCCGCCAGGTGGCGCTGCGGGAGCGGAGCTGCGCGGCGCGCGCGCGCAGGGCTGGCGGCGCGCGGCGCGGAGCGCGGCCCCGGCGCGTGGGGCGGCGCCGGTGAGGGAGGGGGGCAAAGGGGGCGGGGCCGAAGATGCGTGCACTGAGGTGTATTGAAGGGTGGATTGGGCTGTCATTGGGATGATAGGATGCACTGGGGGTGCATTGGGATGCACTGGGATGCATTGGCGTATATTGGGGTGCACTGGGATGTATTGGGATTTATTGGGGTGCATTGGGATGCACTGGGGGTGCATTGGGGTACATTGGGGTGCATTGAGGTACATTGGGGTACATTGGGATGCATTGGGATGCACTGGGGGTACATCGGGGTGCATTGAGGTACATTGGAGTGCATTGAGGTACATTGGGGTACATTGGGATGCATTGGGGTACATTGGAGTGCATTGAGGTACATTGGGGTACATTGGGATGCATTGGGGTACAGTGAAGTGCTATTGAGGTACATGTGTACATGGGATGCATGGGTACATGGAGGCAGAGGTACATTGGGGTGCATTGGGGCCCCCCCAGGTACCAGGAGCCGCCTCTGGAGGTGCAGCTCAGCCATGAGCTCCCCGAGTCCCTGCGGGCGCTCAAGGTCAGTTCTCCACAGCTCCATTGACCCGTGTGATGAGTGCCCATATCCCCTTGCGCTGTGAGGATTCCCGATGGGAATGTGAAGGCTTTGGGGGTCCCGAGGCCTCACCGTGTGGGTGAGGACTTTGGGTGCTGAGGGTGCAGGGGCAGAGCCCCAATGTGTGTGTTCGTGTGCCCTCGTTACTCCCACCCGCCCAAACCACCAAACCAGCCCAACACACGCCAACTTCCCAACGATCGCACCGGGCCATTCCCACCTCTTCATGCAACCTCTTTTCAGCTCCCCATGTCCACCTCTCCCCATTCCCAGCCCGAGGGCAGTATCCTCCAGGACCGCTTCAAGAGCTTCCAGAAGCGGAACATGATTGAGCCACGGGAAAGACGCCACGTAGAGGTGGCATGAGGTGTGGGTCCCGCCCACACATGTGGGTCGCGTGGGTGCAATGTGTGACGCTCCTCACAGGTTCACGCGGGGACAGATATCGCCTCAAGTACGGTGAGAAGAGAGTCGTTCTAGGCGTGACCGTGAGTGGACACTGCCCATAAGTCTGGCGCCCCATAGTGAGGGTCTGGGCTGCACCCTCCCTTTGCTCTGTTCCAGGCTGTAACGTGGTTCCCGTTGGGGATCCCAATAAAGCCTTTGGCTTTATTATCCCAATAAAGCCTTTGGCTCCATGGATGTCCCAATGATCCTTGCCTGGATGCGGTGAGTGCCAGCAGGGCGTTTGGTCTCGGCCCATTCCCATTTGGGGGCTGCAAATCCCATAGGAATGGGGGGGGGGAACTGATCTGGGCTGTATACTGTGATCATCACGAGCTATGCAGGATCAGTCACTGGTTTCTATCCTGGTATCAATCACTGGTATACTGGAGCAGTCACTGGTATACTGGGATCACTCACTGTCATATCCTGGATACACTGGTTGTACTTTATACTGGGATCAGTCACTGGTTATACTGGGATCAATCACTGGTTATACTGGGATCAATCACTGGTTATACTGGGATCAATCACTGCCTATACTGGGATCAGTCACTGGTTATACTGGGATCAATTACTGCCTATACTGGGATCAGTCGCTGGTTATACTGGGATCAATCACTGCCTAACTTGGATCATCAACTGCCTATACTGATCAATCAATCACTTCCTATACGGGATAAATCACTGCCTATACTGGATCATCACTCCCTATACTGGATCATCAATGCCTATACTGGGATCAATCACTGCTTATACTGGGATCAATCACTGCCTATACTGGGATCAATCACTGCCTATACTGGGATCAATCACTGCCTATACTGGGATCAATCACTGCCTATACTGGGATCAATCGCAGCTTACACTTGCGCAGTGGGCGGAGCTTAAAGGCAGCGAACGGGCGTGGCCAACTCCGCGCATGCGCAGTCGCAGCCATTGCCGCGCCGCTCCGCGTCTCCGTTGTCTACTGGACCAGGTGGGGGGGGGGGGCTTTAATGGGTGGCGGCCCGTGTTGGGGGGTCACTGTGTTGGGGGGGCTCCGTGCTCTCTATGGGGGTCACT
Organism: Myiopsitta monachus; assembly: GCA_017639245.1. Taxonomy (NCBI): domain Eukaryota; kingdom Metazoa; phylum Chordata; class Aves; order Psittaciformes; family Psittacidae; genus Myiopsitta; species Myiopsitta monachus. The sequence continues at coordinate 3,108,947 of CM029938.1, read as the reverse complement.
GTGTTTGGGGGTCACTGTGTTGGGGGGGGCTCTGGCTCTCTATGTGGTCACTGTGTTGGGGGGGCTCTGTGCTCTCTATGGGGGTCACTGTGTTGGGGGGGCTTTGTGCCTCTCCTATGGGGGTCACTTGTGTTGTGGGGGGGCTCTGTGCTCTCTATGGGGTCACTGTGTTGGGGGGCTTCTGTGCTCTCTAATGGGGCCTGTGTTGGGGGGCTCTGTGCTCTCTATGGGGTCATGGTTGGGGGCGGCTCGTGCTCTATATGGGGGTCACTGTGTTGGTGGGGCTATGTGCTCTCTATGGGGTTCACTGTGTTGGGGGGCCTCTGTGCTCTCACACCCCCCCACCCTATGGGGGTCACTGTGGGGGGAGCTCCTGTGCTCTCTATGGAGGTAACTGTGTTGGGGGCACTGTGCACTCTATGGGGTCACTGTGTTGGGGGGACTCTGTGCTCCTATGGGGGTCACTGTGTTGGGGGAGGTTCCCTTTGCAGGGCCCCCCCCCACTGAAGCTCCCCCATAGCGGTGCCTGAGGCTACAAACCCAATTGAGCCCCGTGCCCCCCCCCCCATTTGCCCCCCCCGTACGACCCTGGGGTGACCCCCCCCCATCATTCCCAGTTCCAGCAGCTGAAGCAGGAACTGGAGCGGCGCTTCCCAGGATCGCTGGAAGTGGTGAGGGGGGGGCACCAAGATGAAACATTGGGGGGAGTGGGGTCCCACATTGGGGTGGTAATGGGGGAGGTCCCACCCAAATTTGGGGGGGGGTGATGATGGGGGGTTCCCACATGGGGTGATATGGGGGGTCCACATTGGGGTGGTAAATGGGGGGTCCACTTGGGGTGGTAATGGGGGGGTCCCACATTGGGGTGATGATGTGGGGGGTCCCACATGGGGGGTAATGGGGGGGTCCCACATTGGGGTGGTAATGGGGGTCCACTTGGGTGATAATGGGCGGGTCCCACATTGGCGTGGTAATGGTGGGTCCCACATGGGGTGTTAATGGGGGGGGGTCCCACATGGGGTGGTAATAGGGGGGTCCCACATTGGGTGATAAATGGGGGGGGGGGGTCCCCCCCATTTGGGGGGGTGGTAATGGGGGGTCCCTACATTGGGGTGGTAATAGGGGGGTCCACATTGGGGTGGTAATAGGGGGGTCCCACATTGGGGTGATGATGGTGTGGGTCCAACATTGAGTGGTAATGGGGGGGTCCCACTTGGGGTGATGAAGCGTGGAGGGGGGTTCCCACATTGGGGTTGTAATGTGGGGGGTCCCACATTGGGGTGGTAATGGGGGGGTCCCACATTGGGGTGGTAATGGGGGAGGGGGGGTCCCCACTTGGGGTGGTAATGGGGTCCCACATTGTGGTGTGGTAATGGGGGGGGGTCCACATTGGGTGGTAATGGGTGGGTGGGTCCACATTGGGGTGGTAATGGGGGGGGTCCTACCACCATGGGGTGGTAAATAGGGGGGTCCACAATTTGTGGTGGTATATGGGGGGTCCCCACATGTGGTGATGAGGGGGGGGTCCCATTGTGTGATTGGAATGGGGGGTCCCACACATCGGTGCCCCCCCCAGCAGGGGCAGGGCACAAAGGAGGTGACCGGATGGTTCGAGGTGACGGTGGGGGGGCGCTTGGTGCACTCTAAGAAGGTGGGTGCCCCCCCCGGCCCTGGACCCCCCCATGGTGGGACCCCCCCATGGTGGGACCCCCCCTTCCCATTCATTTCCACTCTTCCCACCCCTTACTTTTATCCATTCCCCTCCCCCCTTTTCCCATCTCATTTCCTCGCTTTCCCACCAAATTCCCTCCTTTTCGCCACCATATTCCCCTCTTCCCCCCCCTTCCCACATCCATTCCGCTCCCCCCTCCTTCCCATGTCCCCAGTTCCCCTCCTTCCTTCCCTATCCACTTCCCCTTCCCACCCTTGTTCTGCGATATTGCCTCCTGCTCCTATCAGATTTCCTCTCTCCCCCTTCCATTCCCCCTTTCCCCTCCATCTCCCCTCATTCCCACCTTTTCCTTTCATTTCCCCCCTATTCCCACCTTTTCCCTTCCATCTCCCCCATTCCCACCTTTCCTTTCCATTCCCCCCCTTCCCACCTTCCTTTCCAATTCCCCCCATTCCCACCTTCCCTTTCCATTCCCACCCATTCCCACCTTTTTCCCTTTCATTCCCCCCCTTCCCACCTTTTTCCCTTCCATCTCCCCCATTTCCCCCTTCACCCTTCATTCCCTCCCATTCCTTTTTTATCCCTTTCCTTTCCATCTCCACCATTCCCACCTTTCCCCTTCCATCCTCCCCTTTCCCACCCTTTCCCCTTCATTCCCCCCCCTTCCCTTTCCCCTTCCCTCTCCACCCTTGCCACCCTTATCCCACCCATTCCCAATCCCATTCCCCTCAGAGGGCCGGCGCCGGCTTCGTGGACTCGGAGGCCAAGCTCCAGAGCATCATCAACGCCATCAGCGCCCTCCTGCCCCCCATGTAACACACACACACATACACCACCACACCCCCCAACCCCCCCGCATTCCCAACGGCATTCCCAACATGCCACCGCCATTCCCGTTCTCCTGAATGCCATTCCCACCCCCGCCGTGCTCCATGACGGGAACAGCCAAAAGCAATGGGTTGATCCCAGATCCCCGCGCGGCGCCGGGGGGATCCATCCCTGATTCCCATCCCTTTTCCCGCTGTTTTGGGGGGGTCTATCCCTGTTTTCGCTTCCCGTTAATACCGGGATAACACCACAGGAATGCCACAGGGATTTGATGCTTCCCCCCCCCCCCCCGTTTATGGAATCCCCTCCTGGCTTATGGAATAAACTCATGGAAAACTGACCGGGAATGGGATTTGCATTCACCCGGGGGGGGGGGTGTTGCTGACCGCAGTTCCTGCTCCGGCCATGGGGGGGCGGTGGGGCGCACAGCCCCGCTGTGGGGGCTCCTTAGGGGGTGGGACCGATATTGGGGGACATAACCGCATCCTAGCCATTAAACCGGTACCGAGCCATTAACCCGGCACCGGAGCCATTACCGTACCGAGGAGCCATTACCGAGTACCGGGCGCCAATTACTGGTACCGGAGCCATTAACCGGTACTGGAGCCATTAACCCATTACCGGAGCCATTAACCGGCACCGGAGCCATTAACCGGTACCGGAGCCATTAACCGGCACCGGAGGCATTAACCGGCACCGGAGCCATTAACCGGCACCGGAGCCATTAACCGGTACCGGAGGCATTAACCGGCACCGGAGCCATTAACTGGCACCGGAGCCATTAACCGGTACCGGAAGCATTAACCGGTACCGGAGGCATTAACCGGCACCGAGCCATTAACCGGTAACCGGAGCCTTAACCCGGTACGGAGCCATAACCATTACTCAGCATTAACCCGGTACCGAGGCATTACGACCAGAGCCATTAACCCCTTACCGGAGCCATTAACCGGCACCGGAGGCATTAACCGGTACCTCAGCCATTAACCGTTACCGGAGGCATTAACCCGGTACCGGAGGCATTAACCGGTACCTCAGCCATTAACCGGTACCTCAGCCATTAACCGGCACCGGAGCCATTAACCGGTACCGGAGCCATTAACCGGCACCGGAGCCGCCGCCGCCGCCTCCCTCCCCGTTCCCGCCCCCGCTCCATAGATGGCGCCCGCCCCTCCTCACCTCAGCCCCCTCCCGCCGCCGCGGTGCATGACGGGTAACGCGCGGCCGCCATTTTGTGCCGGTAAAGGCGGGAAGGGAGCGGGAGCCGTTCCCCGCCTCCCTTCCCCGTTTACCCCCGTCCCCAACAACGGTACCGGGGCCGCCGCCCGCCGGGCTCGGAGGTAACGGAGCCGCGGGGTCGGTAACGGCGGCTCCGGGATGGGGGGGGGGGAAATGGTGGTGGTGGTGGTGGTGGTGGTGGTGGTGGTGGGGTCATCTGAGGAGACGCTTAGTCCCGCCTTTCGTCTAGAGCCGGGCGCTGATTGGCTGCGAGGCGAGGAGCTGACTGGCCGAGCGTCGCCGTCAATCAAAGGCGTTGCGCGCGGCCATTGGTCGAGGGGCGGTGGCTTTTAAAGCGCGCGGAGGCTGCCGGGAGTTGTAGTCCGGGAGGCGCTGAGGGAAGCGGAGGGGTCAGCTCCGCTCCGCGGCCCCCGGTTCCCCGGTGCGGCCCCCCCCGGGTTCGTTGCCGTCCCCCTCGTCAGGCTCTGAGCTCCCGCTATGGCGCGTACGAAGCAGACAGCGCGGAAATCCACCGGCGGGAAGGCGCCGAGGAAGCAATTGGCCACGAAGGCGGCCCGAAAGAGCGCTCCGTCCACGGGGGGGGTGAAGAAGCCGCATCGCTATCGGTACCGGAGGGGGGCTTTGGTGGTGGTGGTGGGGGGGGTTCAGGGTCGCTTTACCCCATGTAACCGCTGTGCACCCCCCCCAGGCCGGGCACGGTGGCGCTGCGGGAGATCCGGCGGTACCAGAAGTCCACGGAGCTGCTCATCCGGAAGCTGCCGTTCCAGCGCCTCGTGCGGGAGATCGCGCAGGACTTCAAGACCGATCTGCGCTTCCAGAGCGCCGCCATCGGGGCGCTGCAGGTACGGGGGCCCCCCCCACCCCCCCCTTGTCCCCTATACCCCCCCATTGCCCCTTAAACCCCCTCCATTGTGCCTTTTACTCCCTCCCCCGTTGCCCCTTTAACCCCCCTCATTGTCTGCTTTACCCCCCCCACATTGTGCCTTTCACTCTCCCCCATTGGTAGTTTACCCCCCCCCTTGTGCCTTTACACCCCTCACATTACCCCTTTAACCCTCTCTTATCTCATTAATCACCCCATTGTCCCTTTACACCCCAATATTGCCCTTTATACCCCCGGTGCCCCTCTATCCCCCCCCCCGGTGCCCCTCCTATGCCCCCCCCCCGGTGCCCCTCTATCCCCCCCCCCCCCCGGTGCCCCTTTAACACCTTCCAGCACCAATCCCCCCCTTCCTTCCCATTGTACCCTCGCCTCCTCTCCATTTCCGTCCCCCCCCCGATCCCATTGCCTCCTGCCCCATTCCCGGCAGGAAGCCAGCGAAGCCTATCTGGTGGGGCTCTTTGAGGACACCAACCTCTGCGCCATCCATGCCAAGAGGGTCACCATCATGCCCAAGGACATCCAGCTGGCCCGGCGCATCCGTGGGGAGCGGGCTTAAGGCAGGAGAGATTCCAGCTGGGATTTGGGATATGGGGGGGGGGGGAACAGGATGGGGTGGGAAGAGCATTACGGGACCCCTCACGCCACAAAGGACACAGCGATCCCAAGGGATTTAGGACCGTTTGGGTTTCTTTCCCTCTCTTTTTGTACACTTTTGAGTTCCCTCAGGGCCGAAGTTTGGAATTCCCGCGTTTTCTACACTATCCCGATGGATTTGGGGGGAGGAGGGGGGCGGGCACTGAAGTTGGAATTTGGGGCTGATTCCTCCTTCTTATCCTTGTGGTCTTCCCGGCTTTGTATCAGTGCTAGAATAAAGGGAACCCGTCCCCATTCCCTGAATTAATCCCATCTCCACCTTATTCCTTATGGAATGGGGGGGTTCCAAAGGGATCTAAGGCTGCATCACCCCCTGGCATTGATGTGGCTGCTCCCAACACCCCCCCACCTTGGGCTGATCCAATTGGGATTTGGGGCTGTGAGTGCCTGAGGATGGAGCGTTCCATTCCCGAAATGGGGGGTTGGGGTTGGGCTCTGAGAGGGCGATGATGGGAAGAGAGAAATGGATCCACTGGGATGGAAGTAGAGGGGTTTAATCCGTAAATATAGGGGTTATCCCTAAATATAGGGTGGTATCCATAAATATAGGGGTTATCCATAAATATGGGCGGGTATCCCTGAATATAGGGGGGTATCCGTAAATATAGGGGGGTATCCAATAAATATAGGGGTTATCCATAAATCATGGGCGGGTAATCCTGACTATAGGGGGGTATCCGAAATATAGGGGGGTTATCCTAATATAGGTGGGTATCCATAAATATAGGGGGGTATCCATAAATATAGGGGGGTATCCATAAATATAGGGGGGTATCCATAACATAGGAGCTTATCTGGAAACAGGAGGGATACACATGGGGGTTATTCCATAAGGGAGTTCCCTCCACAGAGGGGTCTATTGGGGGGGGGGGGACCCTTCCCCCCACTTAAAAGACATAGGGTGGTTCCTCCTCCCCCCCCGGGCACAGATGGATCTGGGGGAGTTGGATCAGGGTTAATCCGGATTTAAGGCACTAATGAAGGGATAAGGGGGGGGATAAGGACTGGGATAGAGGCTGGAATGTGGGTGAGGAGCACAATCCCAGCGCCTCCCCATCCCCTCTGCGCCTCCCACCAATCCGCCAGTGTTCGTGGCCACTGCACAGGGTGCCCGTTTCCGCAAGACCCGTTGGGCTATCTACGTGACACATCCAACATGGCAGCGCCCAGTGCGGTGAGTTACGGCCGTACCCTTGGGGCCGTTCAGTGACCCCCCCCAAATTTCGGGGTCCCCCCCCAATTTCGGGGTCCCCCCCTTCATTCCCCCCCCCCCCCCCCCCAGCCGCAGGGCCCCGCACAACGCCTCCTGCAGGGCCTCAGCCGTTGGTTCTATGACGCGGAGGCGGCGCTGGATTGGGTCGAGCGCCGGCGGCGGCTGCGGCTGCACCGCATGAACACGTGCGTGGGGCGCGACCCACACTTATGGGGCGGAGCGCAGTTATGGGGCGCGGTTGTGGGGGGGGAGAGTGCGGTTATGGGGCAGGAGAGTGGTTATGGGATGCGGTTATGGGGCGTGGGATATTCGCTTATGGGGATGGACCCCCACTTATGGGGTGCATAAGTGCACCGCAGGGGGGTGGTGGGATTGGGGACAACCAATGTGTGTGTGGGGGGGGGGGGGGTTGCATCCGGCCCCATCCATTTGGGGAAGCCATAAGGTTTAGATGCCAGCCCATCCATGTGGTGGCATAGCCCTAGGGTTGGATGCAGCCCCATATGTGTGGGGCAGAGTCATAGGGTTGGATGCAGCCCCATCCATGTGGGGCAGAGCCATAGGGTTGGATGCAGCCCCACATCCTCCCCATAGGACCCACATCCACCTGAGAGACATCTATGGACCCGACGTGGCCGCTGCTGCCTTCACCCTGTCTTTGGGGGGGAGTGTGAGGTGAGCCTCTGCCCCACATTTGGGGCGGTCCCTGTGCCCCATAAGTGTGGGGCTGACCCCCCCCCTGCCCCAATAGATAACTAGGGCAGCAGCAGTGGGCTGCGGC
>CM029938.1:3068342-3101177 GCA_017639245.1 Myiopsitta monachus | reverse complement strand
CTTATAGTGGGCTTGTAGGACGTGTGAGAGCCTTGGGGGCTTCTATGGGGGGATAAGAGCTTGTTATGGGCTCTCTATTCTCGGTGGGGGGGCTGCAATGTGGAGAGTCTTAGTTGATGGGGGAACTGTAAGTGAGTGGGGCCCTATAGAAGCTTATAGAGGTGCCGGGGGGGGGTTATGGGGGCCCTATAGGAACCTGTGGGCACCCCGAGGCTGTGTAGGGGCTTCTGTAGCTGCTGCGGGGGGTGGGGGTCCTTAGGAGCTCGATAGGGCTTGAAAATGGGGTGTATGGGGGAGGGGGAGGAGAATCAGCTCCTGCTTCATTCCCAGCTGGAATTGCAAATGCCTGCCTATTCCCTGTTGGAAACCCTCTTCCTCAGCCCCTGTTCCCTCTATGTAAGGGTTCATTTCCCAGCTTCCAAGGCTCCTTCCTGCAGCTTCTCCGCATTCCTTCAGGACAAAGCATCCCTGTTCCCGAGGATGTGTGTTTCCTCCCCGTTGTATCCCTGCTCCCTCTTTTCCCTCTCCCAAAGGGCTCTTTGTGCTGCAGGTTACGAGCATCCCGGGTGCTGCTGGTGGGGATGAGGGCCTTGGAAGCGAGGTGGCCAAGAACCTCATCCTGGCTGGAGTCAAAGGCTTGACCATGCTGGACCATCAGCAAGTGAGCTGCTTTTTGGGGTGGGATGGGGCCGTTTTGGGGTGGAATTGGTGTATTTTGGGGCAGAATGAGTCTGGTTTGGGATGGGTCTGGTTTGGGGCAGGGCAGTTGCGGTTTGGAATGGGATGGCTGCGTTTTGGGGTGGGATTATTCCAGTTTGGGGGCAGGACGGCTCCGTTTTGGGGTGGAATTGCTCCGTTTGGGGGCCCAATCCCTAAGCAGCCCCATAGGTGGGATGAAATTCCCAAGCCCTATGGCCAATGTGAAAGTGGGCTCCAGGTCATGGCCTGGCCTCTCCTCGGGCACAAGAGGGAGCTGCGAGCCTGGCATCCAGCTCCGCATCCATAGGGATTGAGGAACAGCGGGAAGCACCCAGAGCTTGATTCCTTCCTCTGCTTGTCTCTGTTCCACGTTGAGCTCTCCGGGGCTTCTCCCACCTCCCAATGCCTATGGAAAACTCATCGCGCTGTTTCCTCCCATTCCAGGTCTCCCAAGAAGACACCCGGGCTCAGTTCCTCATCCCGGGGGGATCCTTGGGCCGGAATCGTGCTGAGGCCTCCCTGGAGCGGGCCCAGAACCTCAACCCCATGGTGGATGTCAAAGCTGATGCCGGGAATGTGGATGCCAAACCCGAGGAATTCTTCACCCAGTTTGATGCGGTGCGATGGGATGGGGTCTTCTTAACGACCTTGGTGTTAATTGTGCTGGGGCTTTGCTGCTCCTTGCCTTTGCCTGCTTCCCTTGGGATGGGACGTGGAGGATTCCAGGCTGGTTGGAGGAGGAACAGCAGCACATCCGAGTATGGAGCTCCTGTGGATCCGCAGTGGCAGGAGCTGTTGTGGGGGATATGGATAACGTGGAGGAGCTACCCCTATCCATGCATCCCAGGATAGGCAGGTTTCAAACCATCCTTATTTAGCTCCATCCCCAAATTAGGTGCCGTGTCCCCAAATCCCTGGAGCGAAGCTGCTGTGACAAGAGGGGAAAACTAATCGTTAGCATGGAATGCTAATTCCATTCCTTCCCACCCGGCAAGGAAGGATCCAGGGGGGAATAACGTCATTCCCATTCCCAGGTCTGCCTGACCTGCTGCTCCCGGGATGTGATGGTGAAGATCAACCACATCTGCCACAAGAACAGCGTCAAGTTCTTTGCTGGGGATGTGTTTGGTTACCATGGTTACATGTTTGCCGACCTTGGGGACCACGACTTTGTGGAGTGAGTGGGGAAGGGGCAGGATTCCCCCTTGGAAGTGGTGGGAGAGGGGAAGCTCAACATGATCCTGCATGTGCTGGTCCCTTGGGATCAAGGATGGGATTCACCCACCTTAGAGCAGCTCCGGAGCCTAAAGGGGCAGCAGGAAGCCTGGAAAGGGGCTTTGGATAAGGGGAGTGGGGTGAGGAGGAACAGCTTCCAATGGGAAGAGGTGGATGGGATATTGGGATGAAGCTCTTCACTCTGAGGATGAAGGGACACTGGGATGGGTTGATGGAGAAGGTTTGGATGCTCCATCCCTGGCAGCGTTCAAGGGTGGAAGGTGTCCCTGCCCCTTGCTTGGACCTGGATGAGCTTTAAGCTCCTTTCCAAGCCCAACCGTTCCGTGAATCCAGGAGCGTTTGCTGTGGAGCAGCACAAACGAGGATGGGGGTTTCTCCATGTTTTACTTCCATAGGGAAAAGACCAAAGTGCCCAAAGCCAGCCCGGGTGTGGAGGATGGGCCGGACACCAAGAAAGCCAGAGTGGATCCCTCTGAGACCACCATGGTGAAGAAGGTGAGTGGGAAAATCCCAGTTGGAGACCTCTGGGATCCAGCACAGCCAGGGAATTCCTTGGGAATCACAGCTCCGGTATTCCCAGCAGCTCCAGGGTGAGGTTTTGGTGCTCACAATGATCCTTGGGGCCGGGTTATCCCAGAGAGGGGGGTGTTTATAGGGAGATCCACCCCCCCAGCTGCTTGCTTCCTATACTGGTGTGAGGCAATTCCATACTGGTTTTGATGGGAAAGGGGGGAGGGATGCAAGCAGTTTTCCAGGCTGTGAAAGCTGCATTGTTGTTGCTGAGCTCCCTTGGAGGAGGTTTTCCATGTCTTGGGGGTGGAATCGCCTCCAAAGCCAAACCTTTTCACATTGAAATGCCTCCGGCCGGGCATTGTTTCCCTCTCCCAGCTGGAATTTGGAGGGAGGAGTGGAAAACCCCCCCTGGCTACGAGGGCTGAGCGGCCCTTTGTGTCCCTCCGCCTCACTTGGGGGGTGCAGCTTCCCCTTGGAAGGACTGGGAATATTCCTGGGATGCCTATGGAAGCAGCTGTCACCCTCCTGCCATTTGGGGGGGAGAGGGGGGTGTATGTGATTCCAAGCCTGGAATTCTTCCGGATCCGTTTCGGAGATGCCAAAGCCCCTCATGCCCTGAGCTGTTCCCTGTGTCCCTATGGGAGACTTTCAGCTCATTGAACACCTCCAGCTCCGGAGCTGGTTTTCCCAAAGACTCCAGAGTTTGTGCTTGGTAAATCCCATCCACAGCTCCGATCCCAAGGGATAACGATGGAGCCGGGCTGAGGGAGCCAGGCTTATCCAGCCTGGAGAAGAGAAGCTCCAGGGAGACCTTAGAGCAGCTCCGGAGCCTAAAGGGGTTATAGGAAACCTGGAGAGGGGCTTTGGATAAGGAATGGGATAAGGAGGAACAGCTTCCAATGGGAAAAGGTGGATGGGATATTGGGATGAAGGGACACTGGGATGGGTTGATGGAGGTTTGGATGCTCCGTCCCCGGCAGCATTCAAGGGTGGAAGGTATCCCTGCCCCTTGCTTGAACTGGATGAGCTTAAAGGTCCCTTACACCCAAACCATTCCGTGGTTCCATGAGGAAGGTGAGGATGATCCTGGGCTCATCCATTGGGAAGAGCCGATGCCTTTTCCATGCATCCTTCTCATCCCATGTCCTGGCAGCGCCTCGTCTTCTGCCCACTGAAGGAGGCTCTGTCTGTGGACTGGAGCGGGGAGAAGGCAGCAGCGGCCCTGAAACGCACGGCCCCGGATTACTTCCTGCTCCAAGGTAAGCTCCTGCTTCCCATTCCCGCTGCTCTTCCCAGCCGGCACTGGGAACTGAGATCCAGAGGTGAATCCCAGTTGGATCTGAGAGGGTTTGGGGCCGTCCTTGCGGGCCCTTGCTGTAAGCTTTCAGTGGCAGCATCCAGGGAATGCCAAGGCATTCCAGAGCCTGCCTCTTCCCCTTGGGAAGAGTTAGGAGCTCCGGGGCTTTCCCAATCGAGTGGAAGGTTTGACCAAGGGCTTCTCCCAATGCCGGCAGAGCCGTTGGGAATGCTCCCAGCAGTGGGGTGACTCCGCTCCCTCCCTATCCCAGTGCTGCTGAAATTCCGGACGGATAACGGCCGGGATCCATCCCCCCAGAGCTACGCTGAGGACTCGAAGCTGCTGCTCCAGATCCGTACGGATGTGCTGGAAGCACTGGGGGTGGGCGCCGAAGTGCTGCCGGATGAGTTCGTCAGGTGAGGCGGGAATGACGAGGATTCCCATGGGATCATCCTCGATGCCTGACCCAGAGAGGAATCCTCACCACTTACGGCCTTGTGACACCAAGTCCTGGCCTCAACCCTGGCACTGGGGAGTGGGGGGGCACCGGGACCTCCCATCCCTGCCTGCATGTCCCCGCACGCTTCCCATTGGGAATGGTGGGAATGCCGGGGGGGGGACAGCATCCAGCCGGCATTCGGAAGGGCTTATTTTTGGCAGGGTGGAGCCACCAAACTCCTTTTTTTTGGGGGGTGGGGTAACCCTCAGTGTTTTGGGGAGATGGGGGGGCACACATGATGCCATTCCAGGCTTTTCCCATTGGATCCTTCCCATTCCAGTTACTGCTTCTCCGAGATGGCTCCGGTCTGCGCCGTGGTCGGAGGCATCCTGGGCCAGGAGGTGGTCAAGGTATGGGCTGGATGTCTCTGCAGGCACAGACACCTCCGCTCCCTAAAACCCCCCTTTTCTGGGGGGAGGGGGGGCCCAATCCTGACCCCTTGCCCACTAGGCCTGTCCCCTACCGGGACACAACACTTCTTCTTCTTCGATGGCATCAAAGGCAATGGTACCGTGGAGTGTCTGGGCCCCCCCTGAGTATTGGTGTGGGGTTGAGGGGTCACGGGGGGCACCCTCGGGTTTGTGGGTTAATACAAGTTGGTTTGTATAACGTGGTTTATTGGGGACTCTAACTGCCTACTGCTGGCTCCTCAACCTCATGGACCCCCCAATCCTATCACACACAAACCCATGGTCCCCAGTGCAGCCGCACCCTCACAGCCCTTACGGAGCTCTTCATAGCAGCTGCAACCCTAGAGACTCTAAACCTCATGGTCACATTTCCACCCTGCAGTCCCACTTCTTGTGGCCACCCTCCCAACCATATGAACCCCCCAAGTGCCCCTCACCCTTCTGTCCCCCAAATTGCATCACCCCCCATCTCCTTCAAATCGTTTATTGGAAACAAACGTACAACCCAGGAATAGCCCCAATGCCACCCCTTAGGTACCCCTATAGGTACCCCCTATATACACGTCATATGTACACCCCTATGTACACCCCTATGTACAGCCCTTATATACAATCTGCATGTACACCCCTATATACACCCCCCCAATACGCACATCCCTATATACACTGTACACTATATACAGCCCCATATACATTATATACAGCACCTGCACCCCCACCGGGGCTTGAGTATCATCCCAGCCATAACCAATGCACCCAATAATCGGAAAGGTCGATGCAGGGTTTGGGGTGCAGGCAGGATGCAGGCAGGGCACAGGTTATAGGGTCCTGGCTGGTTTGGGGTGCAAGGAGGAGATGCAGGCAGCACCCGGGTTTCGGGGTGCAGGCAGCGCCCGGGCCCTGTTTCGGGTGGAAGGCAGCGCCCGGTTTTGGGGTGCAGCAGCTCCGGCCCGGTTTCGGGTGCAGGCAGCGCCCGGGCCCTGTTTCGGGGTGCAGGCAGCGCCCGGGCCCTGTTTCGGGGTGCAGGCAGCGCCCTACTCGTGCAGGTTGTAAATGGCTCCCAACAGCTGCGAGATGAGGCGGCAGAGGGGACCCCAAAACGCACCACCTTGCCGCACCCGCTGCCCCGCTGCAATGCAACGTTATATGGGGTGACGCACAAATGCCACACGCCCAAATCCAACCCCCTCCCTTTCCCTGTGGTGTGTGGGACGCTGGGAATGGGGGGAATGGGGGATTTTGGGGTGCCCAGCCCCCAATAACAGCCCCCCCATATAATTGCACAAACTCCATTCTCCTGTGGTGACCAGATCGGGAATAAGGGTATGGGAGGGGGATTTTGGGGTGCCCCCCACCCCCAAATTAGCCCCCCCCCCTTCACTGTAGTGAGCAGAAAGGAGGGGGAATAGCACTGGGAATAGCAGGGATACCACTGGGAATAAGGGGGATACCATTGGGGACAATGGGATGGGGGTGCCCCCCCCCATTTTGGGGTGCCCCCCCCCCGCACCTGCAGCTCGTGCTGGCGTTGGAAGGCGTCCCCCAGGAGGCGCAGGCGGGTGCCCACCTCCCGCCCTTGTGGACTCCCTGGAACCCCAGCGCTGCTGTGTGCTCCCCAGCGGCCGATTCGTCCTGGAGGGAGAGAGAGGAATAAAGGGGGAGGGGGGGTCGTCAGCTTGGGGGTGCAAAAGGAGCCCCCAAATACACTGAAGGGGGTGGGCATATTCTGACATGGGCAGGGACATAATGGGACACATGGATATGGACCCTCCCATAGGAAAAGGGACACACCCCCCCATGGATAATGGGACCCCCCCATAGGCAAAGGGACCCCCGCAATATGGGACATAGGTTATGGACACCCCCTCGATATTGGACCCTCCCATAGGCAATGGGACTCCCACTGATATGGACCCCCCATAGGGCCACTAGGAGCCCCCCATAATGGGGACTCTCATATGGGACCCCCCCATAAGCAAAGTGACATAATGCATGCATCACCCCCGTTTCTCACCGTGCCACTGTGGGTGGCGCCGCGCGCTCGTGCCCCGCAGTGGAAGAGGCCGCAGGCGCTCCCCGGACAGGCGCAGCTCAGGGCGGTGCGCGGCGCGCGCGCGCGGGGTGCTCTGTTCCCGCAGCGCTCTGGCCATGGCTGCCGGGGGGGGTCTGCGGGGGGGGGGTGGTGTCAATGGGGGGGGGCACCCTCAAACACCCCCCCCCATGAACGCGACCCCCCCCTCCCTTCCTTCCAGACACGCGGGTGCGGGCGGCGCCGCGCCCGCCAGGGGGCGCTGCAATGAGCGGGCGTGTTTGTAAACAAACCGGGCACGGCCCGAGGCGGCGGGACCGGGAATGGGATGGGATGGGATGGGATTGGGATGGGAATGGGATTGGGATGGGAATGGGGATAGGGATGGGAATTGGGATAGGGATGGGATGGGAGCGGGACAGGGGGAATGAGACTGGGAACGGGATCGGAGAAACGAGACCCGGGATAGGACCACGGGACCCGGACTGGGAACGGGGGAGCGGGAATGGACCCGGGACTGGGAATGGGTACGGGAGCAGGAACAGGAAGAGGGGAAATAGGATCGGGAATGGGAACGGGAACGCGAATGGGGGAATTGGGAAAGGGAATGGGAACAGCGGAGCGGGAATGGGACCACAGGAATGGGACTGGGAAGAGGGAACAGGGAACCGGGATAGGGGGGAACGAGGAGACCGGGGACCCCCCCGATTCCCGCCGCGCCCTCCCTCCCCCCCCCCCCCCACGTGCGGTTATGGGGTGGTTACGGGGTCGTTATAGGGCAGTTATAGGGCGTCTATGGGGTGCTATAGGGTGGTTACGGGGCAGTTACAGGGTTCTATGGGGTGCTATGGGGCTCTACGGGGTGTCTATAGGGTCCTATGGGGTATTTATAGGGTCTTACGGGGATCTATGGAGTGTCCATAGGGTTGTATGGGGCTTTATAGGGTGTCTACAGGGTTCTATGGGGCTCTATGAGGTATTTATAGGGTCCTATGGGGTTCTATGGCGTGTTCATAGGGTTCTATGGGGTATCTATAGGGTCCTATGGGGTGTTGATAGGGTTCTACGGGGCTCTGTGGGGTATCTATAGGCTCGTACAGGGTTGTATCGGGTGTCCATAGGGTTCCATGGGGCTCTATGGGGTGTCTATGGAATGCCTATAGGGCTCTATGGGGTGTCTATAGGGTTCTATGGGGCTCTATGGGGTGCCTATAGGGCTCTATGGGGCGCCCCGTCCCTCACTCACCGCAGCCGCATGAACCGCGCGATCGGCGCCGGCACCGGCTCGCTCTGTGCTGCCCGCTCGGGGCGCGGCCCCGCCCCTCTGTGACGTCACCGACACGCCCCCATCCCCCCCCCGCCGCGAACAAGTTCGGGCTTGCGGCGGCGACCAACGAGGACCCGGGGGGGGGGCGTTTGGAGGGGGGGGGTTGGGGTGGGGGGGGGAGCCCCTCCCCCCCTTCACCCCCCCGCCCCCCCCGTTTCCAGGGCAGGTTCCGCGCCGCCGCCCGGTAACAGCGGGAAGGGTCCAAAAGTCCCCGCCCCCCCCCCTTCTCCTCCCCTCCCCCCCCCCCCCCGGAACCCCCCCCCCGGGGACCCCCAAATGGGACCGACCCGAACACCTCCCCCCCCCCCCCTCCGGTGACACCGGGGACCCCTAAACCTGACCTTTGACCTTTGACCTCGGACACTGCTCTCCCCCCCCCCCCCCCACGCGCGCCCTCCGGGCCCCCCCCCCTCCGCTTTCCTCTCCCCTCGCGCCGCTGCCGCCGCCGCGCTCTGATTGGACGGAGCCGCCTCCGCCTCAGCCAATCAGCGCCCGCGGCGGCGCCTGTATCCAGCGGAGCGCGCGACAGTGCGGGAACCCCACGGATAAACCTATGGAAAACCTATGGAAAACCTATGGAAAACCTATGGAAACCCCTATGGAAACCCCTATGGAAACCCCTATGGAAAACCTATGGAAAACCCTATGGAAAGCCCTATGGATGGCCCTAGAGATAACGCTATAGGGACCCTATAGATAACCTTATGGCTACCCTATAG
The DNA here is from genome assembly GCA_017639245.1 of Myiopsitta monachus. NCBI lineage: Eukaryota > Metazoa > Chordata > Aves > Psittaciformes > Psittacidae > Myiopsitta > Myiopsitta monachus. Next base: position 3,092,448 of record CM029938.1, on the reverse strand, counting down.
GTAATGCTATAGTGACCCGGTGGATAACCCTATAGAGAACCTTATAGTGATCCTATGGATAGCCCTATAGATAGTCCTATAGATAACCTTAGAGCGACCCTATGGATAACCCTATAGCTGACGTTATAGTGATCCTATGGGTAGCCCTATAGCTAGTCTTATATGCAACCCTATAGTGACCCTGTGGATAACACTATAGTTACCCTATGGATAACTCTATAGTGACTCCATGGATAATACTATAAATCCTACAGTGAACCTATGGATAAGCATATAGTGACCCCGTGTATAACCCTATAGATAACCATATGCATAACGCTGTAAGTCTGTAGGTAACCCTATGGATAACCCTATGGAAAACCCTATGGGTGACCCCCCATACCAGCTGACCCTATGGGTAGCCCCATCTATGGGTGACCCTGTCTATGGGTGACTGTACCTACAGGTGACCCTATGGGCAGCACTATGGACACTGCTATAGGGAATGGCTATAGGGACCAGTTGTGGGTACCGGCGTAGGAACAGCCATAGGCACCCCCATAGGTACCGCTGTGGGTGTGGGTACTCTGTGGGCCCTTCTATAGGTCTGGCTGCAGGTATGGCTATAGGTACAGCTGTAGGTACCACTATAGGCACTGACACAGGTGCGGCTGTACTTACTACTATAGGTACAGCTGCAGGTACCGCCATAGATGAGGCTGTAAGTACTGCTATAGGTCCCTTTATGGGTCTCTATGGCTCTCTATATGTCCCCCTATAGGTCCCTCTATGGGTCTCTATAGGTCTCTATGGTTCTCTATAGGTCCCTGTATGGGTCTCTGTAGGTCCCTCTATGGCTCTCTGTAGGTCTCTATAGGTCCCTGTATGGCTCTCAATAGGTTCCTCTACGGCTCTCTATAGGTTCCTCTATGGGTCTCTATAGGTCCCTATAGGTTCCTCTATAGGTCCCTCTATGGCTCTCTATAGGTCCCTCTATGGGTCCCTCCACGGGCTCCCCCCCCCCCATGTCCCCACTCTCTCTCCCGCCGCCCCTTAGCCCCGCCCCCCGGCGCCACGCGCCCGGCCCGGCTCAGCCAATCGCGTGGCGCGGCCGCGGCCAGAGCCGCTGCTGCCATGGAGACAGGCGAGGGGCGTGGCCAAGTGGGGGCGTGGTCAAGAAGGAGGTGTGTGGCCACGCCCACCGCGGCGGGAAAAGGGGGGTGCGGGTGGGCGGGGACATGGCGGGACACGTGGGGAGAGAGGGGTATGGGGGGGATATGGGGGGATATAGGCGAAGATATAGGAGGGATATAGGGGGGATATGGGGGGACCACACGGACACGAGGGGGGACACGGACCCCTTGTGGGCCCCATCACGTCTCTCCCATCGCCCCTTTAATGCCCCCCCCACCCCAGCCCGTACCGGAGGCGGAAGTCGCTCTGAGGGGCGGGTGCAGCCGGGACGAGCGGAGCGAGGCCTCGTCCCGGCCCGCGGCCGTTACTGCACCGCCGGCGCCATGGTGAGAGCGGGGCCCGGATCGGGGGGCTCCGGGTTGGGTTCGGGTGGCTCCGGACGGGTTCGGGTGGCTCCGGACGGGTTCGGGTGGCTCCGGGTTGGGTTCGGGTGGCTCCGGACGGGTTCGGGTGGCTCCGGGTTGGGTTCGGGTGGCTCCGGACGGGTTCGGGTGGCTCCGGACGGGTTCGGGTGGCTCCGGGTTTGGGTTCGGGTGGCTCCGGACGGGTTCGGGTGGCTCCGGGTTGGGTTCGGGTGGCTCCGGGTTGGGTTCGGGTGGCTCCGGACGGGTTCGGGTGGCTCCGGACGGGTTCGGGTGGCTCCGGACGGGTTCGGGTGGCTCCGGGTTGGGTTCGGGTGGCTCCGGGCGGGTTCGGGTGGCTCCGGACGGGTTCGGGTGGCTCCGGGTTGGGTTCGGGTGGCTCCGGACGGGTTCGGGTGGCTCCGGACGGGTTCGGGTGGCTCCGGGTTGGGTTCGGGTGGCTCCGGACGGGTTCGGGTGGCTCCGGACGGGTTCGGGTGGCTCCGGGTTGGGTTCGGGTGGCTCCGGACGGGTTCGGGTGGCTCCGGGTTGGGTTCGGGTGGCTCCGGACGGGTTCGGGTGGCTCCGGGTTGGGTTCGGGTGGCTCCGGGTTGGGTTCGGGTGGCTCCGGACGGGTTCGGGTGGCTCCGGGTTGGGTTCGGGTGGCTCCGGACGAGTTCGGGTGGCTCCGGGTTGGGTTCATTGGCTCCGGTTTGGGCTCGGGTGGCTCCGGGTTGGGTTCGGGTGGCTCCGGTTTGGGCTCGGGTGGCTCCGGTTTGGGTTCATTGGCTCCGGTTTGGGTTCATCGGCTCCGGTCCCGCTCTCACCCTCTCCATTGCCCTCAGTCGGCGGCCCTGGACCTGCGCTCCAAGGAGGAGAAGGATGCGGAGCTGGACCGGCGCATCGCGGCGCTGCGCAGGAAGAACGAGGCCATCATCCGGCGCTACCAGGTTGGTGCCCAGCACCGCGCGGTGCCGGGCTGGGAAGGTTTTATTCCCCACCCCCTCACACAGTGAGGCCTTTTCCAGCCTCCTTGATCCCAGGATTCCATGGATCCCTGGCTCCGTATGGGCAGGGTGCTGTGGTGCGAGGAGGGCATCGCTCCATCGTGCACCTCCCCGAAACCCACATAGGGATGTGGTTGGGGGGGGTTATCCTGATGCATCCCTTGCATCTCGCCTCATCCCCTGCATCTCACCTGCATCTCACCTGCATCTCGCCTCATCCTTGAATCCTACCTGAATCCCTGCATCCCACCTCATCTCCCGCATCCCTGCATCTCACCTGCATCTCACTTCGTCCTTGCATCCCACCTCCATCCCAGCATCTCACCTCATCCACTGCATCCAAAATCATCCCTGCATCCCACTTTCGTCCCTGCCTCATCCCTGCATCACATATCATCCCTGTCTCCCGCCTCATCCACTGCATCCCACCTCATCCTTGCATCCGATTTTCATCCTTTCACCCTACCTCATCCCCTGCATCCCACCTTCATCCCTGCATCCCACCTCATCCCTGCCTCCTGCCTCTTCGCTGCATCCCACTTTCATCCCTGTCTCCCACCTCGTCTACTGCATCCCGGATGGTCCCTGCATCCCGGATGGTCCCTGCATCCCAAATGATCCCTGCGTCCCGAATGGTCCCTGCATCCCGAGTGGTCCCTGCCTCATCCCTGCCTCCCACCAGGAGATCGAGGAGGACCGGAAGAAGGCCGAGCAGGAGGGGGTGGCCGTGACCACCCTGCGCCGGGCACGGGACCCCCCCGGTGCCCCCCAGGTCAGTTGGGGACATTGGGGACCCCCCAAGTGTGTGTGTGGGGGGGTCCCGGTGGGGTCCCTCTGACCCCCCCATGCCCCCCGTGCAGGAGCAGCGCCCAGGCAAGGACAAGAAGGCAGTGGGGGGGCCCCGGCTCGACCGCGGCTCCGGGCCCCGCGCCCCCCCCCGGGGGGACCCCCCCCGGGACCCCGCTTTGGAAGGGGTCGGTCCCAACCCCAGGGACTGGAGGCAGCGGGGCCGGGCTCTGGGCAAAGGGGGGGCGAGGGGGGGCCCCGGCCCCAGCCAGGCCTCCAAGGTGGGTGCTGGGGGGGGGGGCGCAGCGTTTTGGGGTGCAAAGGGGGGCTTATGGGGCTGTTGTTTAGGGTACAAATGGGGGGGCTGGGGTGTTTCTGGATAGGTTTTGGGGTACCAATGGGGGTTTTGGGATGGTTTTGGGGTGCAAAGGGGGGGTTTGGGGATGGTTTTGGGGCACAGATGGGGGTTTGGGGATGGTTTCGGGGTGCAAAGGGGGTTTTGGGATGGCTTTGGGGTGCAGAGGGGGGCTTTAGAGTGGTTTTGGGGTGCAAAGGGGGGGTTTTGGAGTGGTTTTGGGGTGCAAAGGGGGGGTTTTGGAGTGGTTTTGGGGTGCAAAGGGGGGGGTTTGGGGTGGTTTTGGGGTGCAAAGGGGGGGTTTTGGAGTGGTTTTGGGGTGCAAAGGGGGGGTTTTGGAGTGGTTTTCGGGTGCAAAGGGGGGGTTTTGGAGTGGTTTTGGGGTGCAAAGGGGGGGTTTTGGAGTGGTTTTGGGGTGCAAAGGGGGGTTTTGGAGTGGTTTTGGGTGCAAAGGGGGGGTTTGGAGTGGTTTTGGGGTGCAAAGGGGGGGTTTTGGAGTGGTTTTGGGGTGCAAAAGGGGGGTTTTGGAGTGGTTTTGGGGTGCAGAGGGGGGCTTTAGAGTGGTTTTGGGGTGCAAAGGGGGGGGTTTGGAGTGGTTTTGGGGTGCAAAGGGGGGGTTTGGAGTGGTTTTGGGGTGCAAAGGGGGGTTTTGGAGTGGTTTTGGGTGCAGAGGGGGGGGTTGGGATGGTTTTGGGGTGCAAAGGGGGGGTTTGGAGTGGTTTTGGGGTGCAAAGGGGGGGTTTTGGAGTGGTTTTGGGGTGCAAAGGGGGGGTTTTGGAGTGGTTTTGGGGTGCAAAGGGGGGGTTTTGGAGTGGTTTTGGGGTGCAAAGGGGGGGGTTGGGATGGTTTTGGGGTGCAGAGGGGTTTTGTGCCCCCCCCGCAGTGGGAGCTGCGCCGGCGCCAGAACATTGAGCGCATGAACGAGGAGATGGAGAAGATCGCGGAGTACGAACGGAGCCAAAGGGTGAGGGGGGGGTCCCCGCTCCCTCCCCCCCTTTTCCCCTCCCCATCCCCCTCCTTTTTCCCTCCCCATCCCTCCCTTCCCCCTCCCCCTTCCCCCCATTTCCTTCCCTTTCTCCCCCTATCCCCCCCTTTTTCCCCTATTCCCTCCCTTTCCCCCCATCCCCCCCTCCATTTCCCCCCCCTTTCCTTCCCTTTTCCCCCCCCCAGGACGGGCTCCCGGAGAAGAATCCTGTCCGGAATTTCCTGGACGATCCGCGCCGCTCCGGCCCATCCCAAGATTCCGACCGTCGGGATGGGAGCCGCCGCCATGGCCGCAACTGGGGGGGGCCGGACTTCGACAAGGTCAAAACCGGGATGGAGCGGGAGCGGACGTGGCCGAGCCCCGTACGTGGATCCCCGTTCCCCCCCCCCCATTCCCATTCCATGGGCTCTTCCCATGGGATCCCATTCCCGCTGCCAGGGCCGCCACGCGGGGGCCGGGGACATGACACTGTCCATGACGGGCCGGGAGCGCGCCGAGTACCTGCGCTGGAAGCAGGAGCGGGAACGCATCGACCGGGAGCGGGTGGCGCGGCACCGGAAACCCGGAGGGCAATGGCGGCGGGAGTGGGATGCCGAGAAGTCCGAGAGCATGTAGGGAATGGCACAGGATACCCACGGCCATTGGCAGCCATCTCCCATTGGCACCCATCTCCCATTTTCACCTATGGTCATTGGCACTCATCTCCCATTGGCACCCATGGCTGTTGTCACCCATCTCCCGTTGGCAACCATCTCCCATGGGCACTCATCTCCTATTTTCACCTATGGTCATTGGCACCTATGTCCCGTTGTCACCCATGTCCCATTGGCACCCATGGCCGTTGTCGCCCATGTCCCATTGGTACCCATGGTCATTGGCACTCATCTCCCATTGGCACCCATGGCCATTGGCACTCATCTCCTGTTGGCACCCATGACCATTGGCACCCATGTCTCATTGTCACCTATGGCCATCGTCACCCATGTCCCATTGGCACCCATCACCCATTGGCACCCACGGCCATTGTCACCCATCTCCCACTGTCTCCCATCTCCCATTGGCACCTTTCCCATTGGCGCCGTGTCCCGGTCCTTTTCCAGGTTCCTGGAAGGCTCCGCGGCCGCCCCATCCTGGGACTCGGCCTCTCGGGATGAGCTCCAGCGCCAGGCTCCCAAACCCCCCACCCTGGCTGAATTCCTGCCCCAGCCCAAGCCCCGGGGCCGGGGGGCCAAGTCCTACAGGTCGGTTGTGGCTGGGGGGGAGGGGGGGCTCCATTCCCTATGGAGTCTCCAAGCGGCTGGAATCTCGCCCTGCAGCATGCACGACAACCGCTGGGAAGAGAAGGAGCCGGGGGAGGCGCCCGCAGCTGAGAGCTGGGAGGTGAAGGAATGGGGCTCGGTGCATCCCAGGGTCCCCCATCCCTCTTATCCCAGTGCCCCGGTAACCCCTATCCCTGTATCCTGGTGCCCTGGTACCCCCCATCCCTGTATCCTTGTGCCCTGGTATCCCCCATCCCTGTATCCTGGTGTCCTGGTACCCCCCATCCCTCTATCCCGGTGTCCTGGTATCCCCCATCCCTGTATCCTGGTGCCCTGGTACCCCCCATCCCTCTATCCCGGTGTCCTGGTATCCCCCATCCCTGTATCCTGGTGTCCTGGTACCCCCCATCCCTCTATCCTGGTGCCCTGGTACCCCCCATCCCTCTATCCTGGTGCCCTACTACCCCCCATCCCTCTATCCCGGTGTCCTGGTATCCCCCATCCCTGTATCCTTGTGCCCTGATATCCCCCATCCCTCTATCCCGGTGTCCTGGTATCCCCCATCCCGGTGTCCTGGTACCCCCCATCCCTGTGTGCTGGTGCCCTGGTACCCCCCATCCCTGTATCCTTGTGCCCTGGTACCCCCCATCCCTGTATGCCGGTGTCCTGGTACCCCCCATCCCTCTATCCCGGTGTCCTGGTACCCCCCATCCCTGTATCCTTGTGCCCTGCTATCCCCCATCCCTCTATCCCGGTGTCCTGGTACCCCCCATCCCTCTATCCCGGTGTCCTGGTACCCCCCATCCCTGTATCCCGGTGCCCTGGTACCCCCCATCCCTGTATCCTTGTGCCCTGCTACCCCCCATCCCTCTATCCCGGTGCCCTGGTACCCCCCATCCCTCTATCCCAGTGTCCTGGTACCCCCCATCCCTGTATCCTCCATCCTGGTGTCTCAACCCCCCTATCCCAGTATCCCCATCCCTGTATCCCGGTGCCCCATTACCCCCCATCCCAGTACCCTGAAACCACCCATCCCAGTGCCCCCCGATCCTGGTACCCTGATGTCCCCATCCTAGTGCCCCAATACTTCCCATCCCAGTGCCCCACATCCCGGTATCCCAGTGCCCTGATAACCCCATCCTGGTGTCCCCCTATCCTGGTACCTCTATCCTTGTATCTCAGTACCTTGAAACCCCCCATCCCAGTGCCCCCTCATCCCGGTGCCCCACATCCCAGTATCCTGGGTGCCCTGAGAACCCCATCCCTGTATCCTCCATCCTGGTGTCCCAACCCCCCTATCCCAATACCCCTATCCCTGTATCCCGGTGTCCCGGTATCCCCCATCCCTGTATCCCGGTACCCTGACCCCCCCCATCCCAGTGCCCCCCATCTCGATACTCCCCTGATACCCCCCCTTTGATGCCCATAGACAGAGGAAGCACCAACCAGGACCGCTCTGGAGCCCCCCCATTCCCTGAGCCCAGAGGAGGAGGAGGAGGAGGAGGAAGAGCAATGGGAGGATGTCAGCGATGAGGATGAGGATGAAGATGAAGATGAAAATGGCAGCGAGGAGGAGGAGGAGGAGGAAGGCAGCGCAGAGTCACTGAGCAAGGAGGAAGCCCCCCCCAGTGCGTCCCCAACCCCCAGCGCCCCCCCCCCCAGTGGGGCAGGACCCACATGGGCCCCCCTATCCCTAAGGAGGCGGGCACCAGAGCTGGGATATGGGGGGGGACACGCAAGGGAGCTTCACCCTGGTCTCCCCCCCCCATAGGGCTGAGCTCCCTGGAGCCCCCCCAGAGGGATGAAGTGAGGCCCAATGCGGAGCAGGAGGCGGAGGATGGGATGAGAGGTGCTAAAGGGGGGGCCCAGAGCTAAAGGGGGACCCCTGGAGGTAAAGGGGGGCCTGGAGCTAAAGGGGGGTTCTGGAGCTAAAGGGGAGTCCTGGAGCTAAAGGGGGACCCTTGGAGCTAAAGGGGGGTCCTGGAGCTAAAGGGGGACCCTTGGAGCTAAAGGGGGGGCCTGGAGCTAAAGGGGGGGCCTGGAGCTAAAGGGGGACCCCTGGAGGTAAAGGGGGGCCTGGAGCTAAAGGGGGTTCCGGAGCTAAAGGGGGGACCTGGAGCTAAAGGGGATCCCTGGAGCTAAAGGGGATCCCTGGAGCTAAAGGGGACCCTTGGAGCTAAAGGGGGGTCCTGGAGCTAAAGGGGATCCCTGGAGCTAAAGGGGACCCTTGGAGCTAAAGGGGGTTCCGGGGCTGAAGGGGATCCCTGGAGCTAAAGGGGGTTCCGGGGCTGAAGGCGGCTCCATTGACGGGATGGGGATCCGGGATCCGCTCCCGTTCATTCCCGTTTCCCTGCTCAGGCTCCCGGGATGCGGCCCCCGGCTCCGTGGAGATCACGGACTTCCACCGGGTGCGTTTCCGTAGGCGCTCGTAGCGGGGCCGGGGCTCCCTCCGGGCCCTCCTCTGCTTCCCGCCGCATTCCCGCCGCATTCCCGGCCTCTTCCTGCGGCAGCCCCGGCGCTGCCGCCTCCGGCTCCCGGTATTTCCCCGCCTTCCCGTGCTGCTTCCCGGCAGCTTCCCAAGGGGCGGCCCCGCTGTCCGCAGGGGGGGGGGGTCGGGATGAGGCTTGGGAAAGCGGGGGTGGAGCGCGAGCTTCCCATGGGCAAACAGGGCAGGAGCAGGGCAGGGCCCGTGGGGTGGGGATGGGGTCCGCAGCGCCTCCTCTTTCTCTTCCTCATTCCCATTCTTCTTCCTCATTCCCTTTCTCCTCTTCCTCTTTTTCCTCTTTCTCCTTTCCCTTTCCCCTTTCTCTTTCCCATTCTCCTTTCCCTTTTCCCTTCCTCCTTCCCTTCTTTCCCATTCTCTTTCCCATTCTCTTTCCCATTCTCTTTCCCATTCTCTTTCCCATTCTTCCTCCCCTCTTTCCCTTTTCCCTTCTTTCCCATTCTCTTTCCCATTCTCTTTCCCATTCTCTTTCCCATTCTCTTTCCCATTCTCTTTCCCATTCTCTTTCCCATTCTTCCTCCCCTCTTTTCCTTTTCCCTTCTTTCCCATTCTCTTTCCCATTCTCTTTCCCATTCTCTTTCCCATTCTCTTTCCCATTCTCTTTCCCATTCTCTTTCCCATTCTCCTTCCCATTCTCTTTCCCTTCTTTCCCATTCTCTTTCCCATTCTCTTTCCCATTCTCTTTCCCATTCTCTTTCCCATTCTCTTTCCCATTCTTCCTCCCCTCTTTCCCTTTTCCCTTCTTTCCCATTCTCTTTCCCATTCTCTTTCCCAATCTCTTTCCCATTCTCTTTCCCATTCTCTTTCCCATTCTCTTTCCCATTCTCTTTCCCATTCTCTTTCCCATTCTCTTTCCCATTCTCTTTCCCATTCTCCTTCCCATTCTCCTTCCCCTTTCCCTTTTTCCTTCTTTCCCATTCTCTTTCCCATTCTCTTTCCCATTCTCTTTCCCAATCTCTTTCCCAATCTCCTTCCCATTCTCCTTCCCCTCTTTCCCTTTTCCCTTCTTTCCCATTCTCTTTCCCAATCTCTTTCCCAATCTCTTTCCCAATCTCTTTCCCAATCTCTTTCCCAATCTCTTTCCCATTCTCTTTCCCATTCTCTTTCCCAATCTCTTTCCCAATCTCTTTCCCATTCTCTTTCCCATTCTCTTTCCCATTCTCTTTCCCATTCTCTTTCCCATTCTCTTTCCCATTCTCTTTCCCATTCTCTTTCCCATTCTCCTTCCCCTCTTTCCCTTTCCCTTCCTCCTTCCCCTCCTTCCCATTCCCATTCCCCCTCACTCCCGCTCTCCCCCCAGGACCACCGCGCTCCAGCCCCGGGCTCTCTCCCACCCTGATCCCATCCGCCCCACGACGCTCGGGAGGCACCGGGAGAGAGGGAAGGGCGCCCCCCCCCGCATCCCTTGGGAAGCGCTGGAGCCGGGAAGCGCCGGCGCTCGCGGAAGGTTCCAAAGGGGCTCTGGGGGCTGAACTGGACCCGTTGGGGGGGCCCCCCCTGATCCCGGCCCCTGCCCTGGAGCCGGGGGGGGGACCCCGGGTCTTTGTTAATAAACGTCTGCAACAGCTCCGGGCTGGAGCCGTGATCCCGGGATCCCGATACTGATCCGGGGATATCGATACTGATCCCGGGATCCCGATACTGATCCGGGGATCCCGATACTGATCCGGGGATATCGATACTGATCCCGGGATCCCGATACTGATCCGGGGATCCCGATACTGATCCCGGGATATCGATACTGATCCCGGGATCCCGATACTGATCCCGATACTGATCCGGGGATATCGATACTGATCCGGGGATCCCGATACTGATCCCGGGATCCCGATACTGATCCCGGGATCCCGATACTGATCCGGGGATATCGATACTGATCCCGATACTGATCCCGATACTGATCCTGGGATCCCGATACTGATCCTGGGATCCCGATACTGATCCCGGGATCCCGATACTGATCCGGGGATATCGATACTGATCCGGGGATCCCGATACTGATCCCGGGATCCCGATACTGATCCCGGGATCCCGATACTGATCCGGGGATATCGATACTGATCCCGGGATCCCGATACTGATCCGGGGATCCCGATACTGATCCCGGGATATCGATACTGATCCCGGGATCCCGATACTGATCCCGATACTGATCCGGGGATATCGATACTGATCCCGGGATCCCGATACTGATCCGGGGATATCGATACTGATCCCGGGATCCCGATACTGATCCGGGGATATCGATACTGATCCCGGGATCCCGATACTGATCCGGGGATATCGATACTGATCCCGGGATCCCGATACTGATCCGGGGATCCCGATACTGATCCCGGGATCCCGATACTGATCCGGGGATATCGATACTGATCCCGGGATCCCGATACTGATCCGGGGATCCCGATACTGATCCCGGGATCCCGATACTGATCCGGGGATATCGATACTGATCCGGGGATCCCGATACTGATCCCGATACTGATCCGGGGATATCGATACTGATCCCGGGATCCCGATACTGATCCGGGGATCCCGATACTGATCCAGGGATATTGATACTGATCCCGATACTGATCCGGGGATATCGATACTGATCCGGGGATATCGATACTGATCCCGGGATCCCGATACTGATCCGGGGATATCGATACTGATCCCGGGATCCCGATACTGATCCGGGGATATCGATACTGATCCCAGGACCCCAATACAGCCCTGGGGACCTCGTTCAGCCCCTGGGGTCCCCCTTTAACCCCTGGGTCCCCCCTTTGCTCCCGGGGTCCCCCCCGTCCATGCCTTGGAACCCGGGGGGATGCTGCTCATGGGCAGCTGCCTATTGGGGGGCTCCCGGTTGTGGGGTGAAATGAGGCATTTGGGGGCTCTGGAGGAGGGGTTCGGGTGTCGGAGCGCCCCCCCCCCCCCGTTGGGGGGCAGCATTCCCTGGAGGTATCCCCTGGGATCACGGGGTGGGATCATCCCCTTCCATTGTTGGGGGGGGGGTCCATTCGGGATCCCCCCTTCATCCCATCGGGATCCGGAGCTTTCCCAGCCCCATTCCCACCACCCCCCCCTCCCCCAGCAGCGGTTTGGGGCCGATCTCTTCTTCTTCCTCCTCCTTTTCCTTCCCCTTGGCCGGGCCCATATAAAAGGCGGTCGGGACCGCGCCGGGCGCGGGGCTGCAGCGCCGGGACTCGGGTAAGGGAATGCAATGGGTTTGTTGGGATGGGATAGTGGGAAAAGGTGGGATTTGGGGCTCTCCATCCATCCCGTTCCCATCGGGATCGCCCTGGGATAGACCTTCCCCATTGAGGGCAGGCGGGAGGTGGTGGCAGCTCCTCTGCAGGTGATGATGATGGTGAGGATGAGGATGAGCGAGGATGGATGATGATGGGCGATGATGGCCTCTTCCCATGCTCCAGATCGCTGGATCATTCCCAAACCTTCCCTGGGGTTTCCTTTTCCTCCTTCAGCATTCCCCCATTCCCACTTTGGTGCCTTGGGGGTTTCTCTTTATCCCTTGGGATCCAATCCCGACTCATCCCTGTGGTCCCCTCGCTGGTGCTGGAGAAGCCCCCGGAGCTGAAGCTCCTTTGGTGTTTCCTCATCCGAGCTCTTGCGCCATGGCCACGGCTATGGGGGGAAGTGGGGCAATGCTGGCTTCCTGGTGGCCATGGGGACAACGGGGGGGGGGGGAGGGGAGTGGCCATGGGGGGGGGGGCGGTGCCGCTCCTTGGGGAGCATCCCATGGGACTGGTTCCAAGGGGCTTCCACAAAGGGATGTGGTGGATGGAGGGGGGATGCTGATGGACGTAAGGAAGAGGTGGTTTATGGTGAGATGCTGGCACGGGTTGGGCAGTGGTGGTGGGGATGCCCCATCTCCAGGTTGGGTTGGATGAGCATTGAAGGTCCTTCCAACCCAAACCCCATTGGGGGCTTTGAGGACCTTGGTCTGGTGGAGGTGCCCACGGTGCGTAGCGTAGGTGCCAATGAAGGTCCCTTCAACCCCAAACCCGTTATGGGACATGGTACATGTGGCTTTAAGCGCCTTGGTCTGGTGGAGATGCCCTTGCCCATGGCACCTGGGGTGATCACTGAAGGTCTTTCCAACCCAAACCCCATTGGGGGGCTTTGAGGACCTTGGTCTGATGGAGACGCCCCTGCCCACGGTGCGTAGCGTAGATGCCAATGAAGGTCCCTTCAACCCATCGCGACCTAATGAGGGGTTGTTTCCAAGCCAGGAGCTCGAGGATGGACTTCTCCACGGGCAACTTCACCTACAACAACTCCCTATGGGATGAGTTCGACATCTACGATCTGGACACGTACCCGGTGCCGCACGGCCACCGCGCCATCTTGGCCCTTTATGCCCTCATCTTCCTCCTCGGCGTCTTGGGCAACGGCGCCGTCATTTGGGTGACGGCCTTCGAGCTCCGGCGCACGGTCAACGGCGTTTGGTTCCTCAACCTCTCGGTGGCCGACCTCTTGTGTTGCCTCGCGTTGCCCTTCTTGGCTCTCCCTTTGGCATGGGACCACCATTGGCCTTTGGGGCGCTTTGCTTGCAAGCTCCTACCTTCCCTCACCGTCCTCAACATGTACGCCAGCGTCCTGCTCCTGACGGCCATCAGCGCCGACCGCTGCGCCATGGTCACCCGTCCCGTTTGGTGCCACAACCACCGGCGCCCGTTGTTGGCGCGCGGGGTGAGCGCAGCCGCTTGGGCCTTGGCCGCGGTGCTGACGGTGCCCTCCTTTGTCTTCCGCACCACGCGCCACGACGACTTCTCCCTCAAGACCACATGCGTGTTGGACTACACCGCCGTCGGGCGCCACCAACGCCTCACCGAGCTCCTCACCGCCGGCACCCGCTTCGTCTTCGGCTTCGTGGTGCCCTTCGCGGTCATCACCGCGTGCTACGGGGCGCTGTTGGCGCGCATCCGTCACAAGGGCTTCGCCCGCTCGCAAAGGGCCACCAAACTCATCCTGGTGGTCATCGTCAGCTTCTTCGTCTGCTGGTTGCCCTACCACGTCGTGGGCTTGATCCTGGCTTCGTCGCAGCCGCGCAGCGCCTTGTTCAAGGGTGCTGTGGAAGTGGATCCCATCGTGGCCGGCATCGCCTACGTCAACAGTTGCGTCAACCCCATCATCTACGTGGTGATGGGGCAGGACTTCAAGGCCAAGTTCTGGCAGTCGTGGCGGGCTGTGCTGCGGGGGGCGCTGAGCGACGACCCCACCAGCACCATGGGGGACAGCAGGATGAAGACCAAGTCCACCGTGGAGGACAACAGCGTCAGCACCATGGTGTGAGCCCCCCAAGGGAGGGGGAACGCGGGGCTTGAGGGCCCCATAGAAGACGATGGCTCCTTCGTCCCCTTTCCTCACCTGAGGACCTTCCTCGGTGGGATGAGGACGTTGTCCTTACACCCAACACCACGTTCTGCTTCTCCGACCTCCCTATATCCCATTGTCAGCCCCATAGGAGCTGCTCTACCTCCCAGCCCTACATCTCCACCACCCGCCATGGACATCTGGAGGCCGAACCCCTCTCCATCACCTTCCTCATGGGGTCCTGCCTGTGCTTCAGCACCCCTTTGGCTTCACCGTAGCCACGTCCACCATCAGCAATAAAGCCCGGAGCTCCACCGAGCCTTGAGGAGGCCCCCGGGCCTTGGTTCTGCTTTCGGGGGGGGGCATTGAGCAACGTCGCCGCTGCTTTGGTTGCCCCGGAGCTGGCGGTGACGCAAACGGGAGCGCGGCGCTTCCGTCGCCGTTCTCGCCATGGGTGCTGGGAGCTGTCCCATGGGGTGCTGGGACCTCAGTGGGGGTGGGTGGGGATGGAGGGGGGGTTGGACATCAGTGGGGATGGGTGGGATGGAGGGGACAAATGGACATCAATGGGGATGGGTGGGAGGGAGGGGACAAATGGACATCAATGGGGATGGGTGGGAGGGAGGGGACAAATGGACATCAATGGGGATGGGTGGGATGGAGGGGACAAATGGACATCAGTGGGGATGGGTGGGATGGAGGGGACAAATGGACATCAGTGGGGATGGGTGGGATGGAGGGGGCAGTTGGACACAATGGGGATGGGTGGGGATGGAGGGGATATGGGAATATTGGGCACATTGGGACATGAGGACATTGGGGACATGGGGGCATATGGGGACATTGGGAAGATGGCAATGGGGAAGACATGGGTGGGATATGGAGGGACATGGGGAGACATGGGGGGATATCGAGGGATATGGGGGGACATGGGAGGGATATGGGGGGATATGGGAGGGATATGGGAGGGATAAGGGGGGATATGGGAGCATCCGGGGTCACGGAGGGACAAGGGGCCGGGCAGCTCCGCCCCTCGCTCCGCCCCTTCCCCTCCACGCTGCTGCTCTTGGGCGCCCCCTGGCGGCCCGGAGGTGTTTCCTGTGGGTGCGTTACGGGCGCGGAGCGGGTCCGGGCCCGCGGGAGCGGCCTCGGGGCCGGAGCGGGATTGGAACCGGGACCGGGACCGGGGCTGGAGAGGGTGAGGAGCGGGAGAGGAACCGGGACCGGGGCCGGAGCGGGTGAGGAGCGGGAGAGGAACCGGGACCGGGACCGGGACCGGGAACGGAGCGGGTGAGGAGCGGGAGAGGAACCGGGACCGGGACCGGAGCGGGTGAGGAGCGGGAACGGAGCGGGAAAGGAACTGGGACCGGGCCTGGAGCGGGACCGGAGGGGGTGAGGAGCGGGAGAGGAACCGGGACCGGGCCTGGAGCGAGTGAGGGACCGGGACCGGGGTCGGAGCGGGACCGGAGCGGGTCCGGACCGGGAGAGGAACCGGGTCCGGAGCGGGTGAGGGACCGGGACCGGAGCGGGAGAGGGACCGGGCCTGGAGCGGGGCCTGGAGCGGTACCGGAGCGGGACCGGAGCGGGTCCGGACCGGGAGAGGAACCGGGTCCGGAGCGGGTGAGGGACCGGGACCGGGCCTGGAGCGGGGCCTGGAGCGGTACCGGAGCGGGTGAGGAACCGGGTCCGGACCGGGAGAGGGACCGGGCCTGGAGCGAGTGAGGGACCGGGACCGGGGTCGGAGCGGGGCCTGGAGCGGTACCGGAGCGGGTGAGGAACCGGGCCCGGAGCGGGTCCGGCAGTGGCGGTGGCTCTGAGTGGACCCCCCCTTCACCCCATTCCTTCCCTTGGCGCAGGAGGCTCCGGATGCGCCCGCGGCGATGCCTCGGGATAAGGAGAGCGGATCCCGGCGTCGGGAGCGGGATCCTTCCCCTGCCCGTTGGGATTGGGACTGCCCCGGCACGCGGCGCCGCCTGGAGGAGCTCTACTTCCAAGGGCAGGATCCCATCGGCTCCCACGAGATTCCCAACTTCTGGACTTTCTTCCAGCGCCTCCGACGCTTCCAGAGCCAAAGACCGGACCGGGACCCCCCCCCTGACCCTGCAGAGCCCCCCCCTCACCTCTCTCTGCCCCCCCACTACGACCCCCGCTACCGCATCAACCTCTCGGTGCTGATCCCCGATGGGGAAGATGCCGTACGGGGATTCCGGGATGCAGCGATCCCTACGGAACGCCGCCGGGAATTCCGCTGCGCTCTGCTGCATTACCTGGACTTCACCCAGAAGCAGAGCTTCTCCAAGCTCCTCAAACTCCACCGGGAACGGGCCGCTCTTCCCATATCCCAATACCGGGACCAGCTCTTGGCTGCCGTGGCTCAGCACCAAGTGGTGGTGGTGGCGGGGGACACGGGATGCGGGAAGTCCACCCAAGTGCCCCAGTTCCTGCTGGGGGCCGGTTACAGCCACGTGGCGTGCACCCAACCCCGTCGCATCGCCTGCATCTCCCTGGCCAAGAGGGTGGCCTTTGAGAGCCTGCACCAGTATGGGAGCCAGGTGAGCACTGGGATGCAACTGGGAGCTGCCGGTTTGGGGGGGGGGGCGCTGGGGTTTAGGGTGAATTCCATGCCAAGCATGTGGAAAACGTCCGTTTGGGAGCCCCCAGAGCGACGGTCGCGTCGGGAGGAGGAGGTGCTGTTGGTGCAGGGGGATGGAGCTGCTGGAATGGGTCCGGAGGAGGCTGTGAGGATGAGGAAGGAGAGCGGATGAGGGCGTTGGGATGGAGACCTTCGAGCAGCTCCCAGGGGGTACAGGGATGCTGGAGAGGGGCCTTCATCCGGGGTTGGGGGGGGTAGGACCAAGGGGTGATGGGCTCCAGCTGGAACAGGGAAGGTGGGGGTGGAGATGAGGTTTATCCCGGTTTGCCCTGGGGTTTGCCGTGAGTTTGCTTCTATTTTATCCCAATTGGCTGCAGATTTCTCCCAATTTTTGCAAGTTTATCCAGAATGTCTTCAGATTTCTTCATTTTCATCCGATTTTCGTCAAATTCCTTACTTATTATCCCAATTTCTTCACTTTTGCTGCATTGTCTTCGCATTGTCTCCAAATTGCTTCGGTTTTATCCAAAGTGTCTTTAAATTTCTTAAACCTCTTTCAAATTTATAAAAAAAATCATAATTTTTAAAAAATTTTCCAATCGTATCAACGTTCTCTCCAAATTTTCTTCAATTTTGTCCAAATTTTATCCAAATTGTCTTCAAATTTATCCAAATTGTCACAAATTTCTTCAATTTTATCCAAATTGTCTTCAAATTTATCCAAATTGTCACAAATTTCTTCAATTTTATCCAAATTGTCTTCAAATTTATCCAAATTGTCACAAATTTCAATTTTATCCAAATTGTCTTCAAATTTGTACAATTTTTTCAATTTTATACACATGTTATGCAAATTTCTTTTTTATGAAAATCTTTTCCTTTTTAAATTTTATACAAAATTTATCTTTTTTCTATTTTATCCAAATGTCTTTAATTTGATCCAAATTTTATCCAAATGTCTTTAATTTGATCCAAATTTTATCCAAATGCCTTCAATTTTATCTGAATTTCTTCAATTGTATCCAAATTTGATCCAAATTTTATCCAAATGCCTTCAATTTTATGAAAATTTTATCCAAATACCTTCAATTTTATCCACATTTTATCCAAACTTCTTCGATTTCATCCCAATTATATCCAAATGTCTTTAATTTTATAATTTTTTCAAAATTCCTTCAATTTGATCCAAATTTTGTCCAAATTTCTTCCATTTTATCCACATTTTGTCCAAATTCCTTCAATTTTATCCAAATTTCACCCAAATTCCTTCCATTTGATCCAAATTTTTCCATTTGATCCAAATTCCACCCAAATGCCTTCCATTTGCCCCCCCGTCCCCTCACGCCCTCCTCGCAGGTGGGGTACCAGATCCGCTTCGAGAGCACGCGCTCGCCCGCCACCCGCCTGCTCTTCCTGACCGAGGGGCTGCTGCTGCGGCAGGCGCAGCGGGATCCGGCGCTCCGCGGTTACCAGGTCCTCCTCGCCGACGAGGTCCACGAGCGGCACCTCCATGGGGACGTCCTCCTGGGGGTGCTGAGGCGGCTGCTGCCCACCCGCCCCGACCTGAAGTTGGTGCTGATGTCGGCCACCATCAACATCCCCCTCTTCTCGAGGTACTTCGGGGATGCTCCGGTGCTGCAGGTGCCCGGGAGGAGCTTTTCCATCTCGGTGAGGCCGGAGCGGGATCTCCGGGATGAATCCCATCGCCGGGCGGGCACCGAGCTCCCTGCACGCAGCATCCTCCTTTGGCATCCCGCAGGTCATCTACCAGCCCATCCCTAAGGAAGAAGCGCCGGCAGCGGGGAAGGCAGGGAGATGGGAGCGCCTGGATCCCATGCCCTACCTGAGGGTGATGCAGGCCATCGACCACAAGTACCCCCCCGAGGAGCGGGGGGACCTCTTGGTGTTCCTGAGCGGGGTGGCTGAGATCGGTGCTGTGCTGGAGGCAGCGCAGACCTATGCCGCCTGTACCCAGCGCTGGATCGTGCTCCCGCTGCACAGCACCCTCTCTGTGGCCGAGCAGGATAAGGTGGGTGAAGTGGGGGGGGGGAACGGACGACAGTGAGGGAGCCACTGCTTTGGGTGGGAAGGGACCTTAAGGCTCACCCAGTTCCAAGCTCCTGCTATGGGATTCCTTCCAATAGGGGAGGTGGATCCAAGCCCCATCCGCCCTGGCCTTGATGGGGCGTCCAAACCTTCTCCATTCAACCCATCCTAATGTCCCACCATCCTCACAGGGAAGAGCTTCTGCCTCAGATCCCATCTCGGGCTCCCCTTTGGCAGCTTAAAGCCATTCCCCTCTTTGTCCCATCCCTCCATCCCTTCTCCAAAGCCCCTCTCCAGCTTTCCTGGAGCCCCTTTAGGCGCTGGAGCTGCTCTGAGGTCTCCCTTTACGGAGCCTCTTCTCCTCCAGGCTGCCCCAGCCTGGCTCCAGGCAGGGCTGCTCCATCCCTTGCAGCATCCATGGATACGGGGACTCGTGGGATGCACCCTCCCTTCTCCGTGGACCTCCATGGCCTTCCAAGGACGCTGTTTCTCCTTCTCCAGGTGTTCGATGTTCCCCCTCCCGGTGTCCGTAAGTGCATCCTCTCCACCAACATCGCCGAGACCTCGGTGACCATCGATGGGGTGCGCTTCGTCCTGGATTCAGGTGATCCCTCCCTCCATCCCAATGCCTTCTCTTTGCCGGTTGGGAAAGCTCCTGCCTGAGCTTCCCCCTGCATCCCGCTCCCTGCAGGGAAGGTGAAGGAGATGAGCTACGACCCCCAGGGCAAGCTCCAGCGCCTGCAGGAGTTCTGGATCAGCCAGGCCAGCGCCGAGCAGCGCAAGGGCCGCGCCGGCAGGACCGGCCCCGGCGTCTGCTACCGCCTCTATGCTAAAGCCGACTACGATGCCTTTCCCCCCTACCCTGTGCCTGAGATCCAGAGGGTGGCTCTGGATGCCCTGGTGCTGCAGGTTAATGGCTTGGGGGCATCTAAAGGGGGGTTGGGGGCATTTGAAAGGGGGTTTGGAGGTGTCTAAAGGGGGTTTGGGGGCATTTGAAAGAGGTTTGGAGGCGTCTAGAGGGGGTTGGGGGAATCTAAAGGGGTTTGGGGGCGTCTAAAGGGGGTTTGGGGGCATCTAAAGGGGGTTCGGGGGCTTCTAAAGGGGGTTTGGGGCTTCTAAAGGGGGTTTGAGGGCGTCTGAAGGGGGTTTGAGGGCATCTAAAGGGGTTTGAGGGCATCTAAAGGGGGTTTGGGGGCATCTAAAGGGGGTTTGGGGGCACCTAAAGGGGGTTTGGAGGTTTGAAGGCATATAAAGGGGGTTTGGGGGCATCTAAATGTTTTTGGGAGCATCTAAAGGGGGTCTGAGAGTGTCTAAAGGGGGTTTGAGGGCGTCTAAAGGGGGTTTGAGGGCGTCTAAAGGGGGTTTGAGGGCGTCTAAAGGGGGTTTGGGGGCGTCTAAAGGGGGTTTGGGGGCGTCTAAAGGGGGTTTGGGGGCGTCTAAAGGGGGTTTGGGGGCGTCTAAAGGGGTTTGAGAGCATCTAAAGGGGGATCCCTCTGCTTGTGTTGGGGTGGAGATTTGGGGGGGGATAAAGAGGGAGATGAGGGATGCGGCGCGCGCATCCGAGCGCGATGCCTCCTCCCATCGTCGTTGGGCTCCTTCTTTTGCAGTTGAAGAGCATGGGGCTGGGGGACCCCCGCACCTTCCCCTTCCTGGAGCCTCCTCCCTCTTCCAGCCTGGAGACAGCCGTCAGGTACCTGAAGGACCAAGGAGCCCTGGATGAGGCCGAGCAGTTGACCCCCATTGGGAACATCCTGGCCCAGCTGCCCGTGGACGTGGTGGTGGGTGCGTAACCCCGGGGGGGCACCCCTTTGACGCCATGAGGAGCACGGGGGGTATCATCCTGCCCTCACCCCCAGGCAAGATGCTGGTGCTGGGTACCCTGTTTGGCCTGGCCGAGCCCACACTGACGGTGGCAGCGGTGCTGAGCGTCCCATCCCCTTTCCTGCGCCCCGCGCACCCCAATCCTGACTGCACCACGGCCCGGCAGCCCCTCGAGAGCCCCCACGGAGACCCTTTGACGCTGCTCAACATCTTCAACGCGTGGGTCCAGGTGGGGTTCCCGCCTCAGGATGGGGCTCATTCCTTCGGGATTTGGGGGTGCTGTGCCCCTGGCGGGTGCTGAGCGGGGTTATCCCTATGCCAGGTGAAGTCGGAGCCTGGCGGCAGCTCTCGGAAGTGGTGCCGGAGGCGGGGTTTGGAAGAGCATCGCCTCTATGAGGCTGCCAACCTGCGGCGCCAATTCCAGGTAGGACCCCATCCAAAGGGTGGGATTTCCCTTTGGAATTCAACGCCAACCCCCTTCATTCCCCCCCCCTCCCCCCATTACCAGGAGCTGCTTCGAGACCACCAACTACTGGAGGATGCTTCCGACCAACCCAGCGACAGCTCCAACCGGCAGAGCCGGCGCCGGGAACGCCGGGAGCTGCACCGGCTCTGGCGTTCCCACACGGAGACCCAGGGCCGGAAGCGGAAGATGCTGCGGCTGCGGGATGGAGCGGATCCCTCCTCCGGTGAGGAGGAAGATGATGGCTCCCACGGGAAAGGCGAGCGCGGCATCGATATCCAGGTGCTGCCTGCGTCCGGCGCCTCTTTGGGATGAGGGATGCGGGCGGTCGGGTCCCTGACGCCCCTTCTCTTGCCTGCAGGATGTCAAGTTCAAGCTCCGGCACGACGTGAGCCAGCTCCAGGCCGCATCCAGCTTGGCCTTATCCTCCTCCCAGCTCACCCTGCTCAAAGTGGTGCTGTGCCGGGGGCTGTACCCGCAGTTGGCTTTGCCCGACCCCTTCAACAGCAGCCGCAAGGACTCGGAGCAGGTCCTGACCCCCTGCTCCATCCCCGTCCCTTGGTCCTCAGCAGCCCCTCAACGCTTGGCTTGCCCCTTGCTGCAGATCTTCCACACCAGGACCAAGGCGGGCGTTGTGCCTCATCCCACCTCCGTCTTCGCCACCAGCCCGGAGCTGCTCCATGATAAGGAGAAAGCGGAGCGAGGGGGGGGCAGAGGTGAGAGCAACGCCGTTCCCGGAGGAATTGGCTCTGCTTCGTCGGATGAATGGGAGCGATGGGGAGGGTTGGGATGTGTCACACCCCCCCTCCCCATCCCTGCAGACCCCGACGAAGGGCTGAGCCATCGCCATCAGCTCCTCGCCTTCGTCTCGCTGCTGGAGACCAATAAGCCCTACCTGGTGAACTGCGTGCGGGTGCCGGCCCTGCAGGTGAGCCCTTCACCCTCCTCCTCCTCCTCCTCCTCAAGCCTTCCTCACCCCCCCCAGCGCTTGGCTTTCCTCCTCCAGGCTCTCCTGCTCTTCTCCCAGTCCCTGGATACCAGTGCGGACTGCGCCCGCCTGGTGGCCGATGGGTGGTTGGAAGTCACCGTTCCCGATGCTGACGCCGCCGTGCGCCTGCTCGCCGTGGCCCTGCGGCTCCGCTCTGCTTGGGAAAAGCTCCTCCATCAGCTGCTGGAAAACCGGGAAGAGGATGCGGGCCGACGGCCGAGCGACCGGGATGTGTCCGTGCTGAGCCGGGGGCTGCTGGAGTTCCTGCAGGAGAAGGTGATGCGGAATCGCAAAGCCCTTGAAGCTCATCCGGTCCAATCCTTAACCCCAGCGCCGCCAAGGCCGCCGCTCAACCCCTGGCGCTGAGGGCCTTGGCTTGGGGGAGGAATCGTTCCCAATATCCATCTAAGCCTCCCTTATCCTATCCCTTGGGAGCAGAGACCGACCCCACCTCGCTCCGACCTCCTTTTAGTGATCAGGTCCCCCCGAGCTTTCTCTCCTCCCCATTAAAACCCCATCAGCCATTCCCCATCGTCATTCCCATCACCACCTTTGGGACCCCTTGGAGCCTGGGAAGGGGGCAGCTGGAGCCTCCCCGATGGCCCCGCATCCCCTTGCAGGTCCCGTACCGCCTGCGCCAACTCACTGGGCTGGAGAAGCAGAACCTCTACGTCGGTCCTCAACTGGTGGCCGCTGCCCCCCATCTCCCAGGGCTCTTCCAAGGCATGGAGATGACACCCGACGAGGTGAAAGGCGGCCATAGGGTCACT
Source organism: Myiopsitta monachus (assembly GCA_017639245.1). Taxonomy (NCBI): domain Eukaryota; kingdom Metazoa; phylum Chordata; class Aves; order Psittaciformes; family Psittacidae; genus Myiopsitta; species Myiopsitta monachus. The sequence goes on along the minus strand of CM029938.1, from coordinate 3,070,033 downwards.
CATTTCCTCACCTACAACTGCTTGGCTGTGAGTACCTCCCTTTGTGCCCCCCCCACCCCGCCCCGGCTCCTCCTGCATCCCTCTGAGCATCCCCTCTGCGCCCCACAGATGGACACAGACCTCTACAGCAACTGCCTGCGGAGCTTCTGGACGTGCCCCCACTGCGAGCTCCATATGCCCTTCACCCCCTTGGAGCGCATGTGCCATGAGAGCTCCTGTCGCCCCCCCGAGGGTGAGGTTCCCCCCCCGGCCCCGGGTTGGGTTGGAAAGGACTTGGAGATCATCATTCTGACCCCCTTGCTGTGGGCAGGGGGGTGTCACACTCAACCGTGTCACAAGGCTCTGTCCAACCTGGCCTTGGGTGGGGTATCCAAACCTTCTCCATTCAACCCATCCCAGTGTCCCACCACCCTCATTTCCCCATCTCCAACCTGAGCTTCCCCTGTTCCACTTGGAACCCGTCGCCCCTTCTCCTATGGCTCCAATCCCTGATGCTGATCCCACCTCCAGCATCCCTGTACCCCCCTTCAGGCGCCGGAAGCTGCTCCGAGCTCCCCACGCAGCTTCTCCCTCCAGCCCCAATGTTCCCAGCCTGGCTCCCTATGGATGCTGCTCCAGCCCCTGCTCACCCTCGTGGCCTCCCGGCCTCGCTCCAACATCTCCATGTCCTCCTGATGCTGAGGCCACCACGTGCACCCAATGCTGCGCGTGGGGTCTCACCTGAGGGGCAGGATCATCTCCTTGGACCTGCTCCTGTTGCTGCAGCCCAACGCGTGGCAGGGTCCTGAGCTCAAGCGCACCCCAAAGCACCAACACCCCGAGTCCTTCGGGATTGCTCCCATCTCCTCCTGATCCCTCTTTTTCTCCACAGCCCCCCCGGAAGAAGCAGCCCAAAGCTCATCCAAACCCTCAGCCCTCCATCGGCCCTACCACTGTGACATCTGCCAGCGGGACTTCACCTTCACCCCCACTGAGATCCTGCGCCACAAGAAGCAGCACTGCTGACGCTGGAATTCCCCCTTATCCCAAAGGAAAAGCCAGGAGACCCCCGCCCGGAACAGCGGGAACACCCCCCCCCAACCCTGCCGACCCCATTGCTGTTGGGTGAGTGTGGCTGGATTTGGTGCCTTAGGGCTGTTCCTGCGGTGCAGCATTGATGCTCATGGGGGTCCTCAGATGGGGGCACCCCAATTTTACCCCCCCCCCCCGGAAATAAATAGAGTGTTTGGGTTCTTTTGGCCCTGGAGGTTGGGGTTCCCCTTTGGGATCTGCAGGACATGGGGAAGTGTTTGTGGGCTCTTGGGGTTGGTGATGCTGTGATGCTGCCTGGTTGCAGCCCAGCCAGTGGGTGGCACTCCAAGACCGGAATCATCCCTGCCGCGACTCCTTTCCTTCCTGTATCCCATGGGAAAACCATCAGAGGGGTCTGTGCCAGCCCTTTACCACCGCCAAGACTCAAAACCAATCCCACCCCCCCCAAGTCTTAATAACGAGTGACCTGAGCATCCCTTGGGATGCACAGTGGGATGATGCTGCCTTGACATCAGCAAACCTCGGGAGTCGTGCCTGGCTCCGGTTGCTTTTGGGGCTGGAAAAGCCTGGAGCAAGGCAAATCCATCCCTGTGTGCCCTATGGAAGCAAATCCCGCAAGGACAGGGATGTGGAGAGGCATTTAAATGCATTGCTTGCTG